>OX411553.1:34501925-34762533 GCA_948146395.1 Fragum whitleyi
CGTAGACTATAATAGTTCAAAAAGTTAATGTTGACGTGACCAAATTGTTGTATTTCCTGTAAGTTTTTAAAAGTTCCATTCTTATGTAATATATCTTTAACGTATCGTATTCCTCCATCAAACATTGCTTGATTTCTAACGCATTTTGATCCAATAATAATATTTTCATTGTAAAAGAGAAGAGCATGTAGTATTTGATTCCATTTTTCGAATTTGAACTTGGAAATATATTTTATGTAAGAATTGATAACATCTACCCAGAAGTCATTCTTTAGACTTTTCACAATTATTTCGCAATACTTTTTTCCATAATTTAATAGCTTGTTTATATCTAAAAAGTTATATACAAGTTTAAAAGTTGAGCTATATGGATTTGAAACCAATTGCTTTAACCATTTAATTTTCATGCTGCTTGAAAAGTATTCGACATCTGGGATTTTTAGGCCTCCTTCTTGAATTCGTTTAATTCCTACCGAGGTTTTAATCTTTGGTCGACCGTCCCAAATAAAAGTTTGGAAGGTTTCATTAATCTTTTTCATTAAATCGTTTTTCGGTGAGGGCAAACTAATAAATAAGTGATTTAATATTGGCAATAAAAGTGTTTTAGTGACAACTATTCTACCAAGTGGCGTTAGTTTCCTCTTTTTCCAGAAGGAGATCGACTTGTCTATACTTTTAATTTTACTTTCAAAATTGAGACAATTCATTCTTTCTAGATTTACATCAAATAGTATTCCTAGGAGTTTAAATTGCGTTTCACCCCATGAAAGTTTCCATCGTGTTTTAATTGAACGTGTACTATATTTTAGTGAACCAATCCATACGAGTTTTGTCTTATCAAAATTAATCTTTAAACCTGACCATTCTGAAAACGTATGCAAAGTATCTAAAACTGCGTTAAGAGACTGACTTGTTCCGTCCATTAAGAGAGTAGTGTCGTCTGCAAATTGTGAAATTATATATTCTTCTCCACCTATTTTGATTCCAGATATGTTTTTACAATTTTTTATTTTCATATTTAGTATCTGAGCGCAAAGAATAAAAATATAAGAAGAAATAGGATCACCCTGTCTGCAGCCTCTTTTTATTTTAAAATATTCTGACATGTAATCGTTAAGTTGAACACAAACTTCGGTATCATATAGAAAGAGTTTAATCCATTTTTGAAGCATTTCCCCAAAATTAAAAAAAGTTAAAGTTTTTTCAATGAACTGAAAGGACAATGAGTCAAATGCTTTTTCAAAGTCGATGAGCATAAATAGACCTGGAATGTTATTTTCTTCACAATGTTTCATTATGTCGTATACTAATCGTGTATTTTCTCCAATATACCTGCCTTTAATAAATCCTGTTTGGTCTGTTGATATCAACTTATCGAGAATATTTTTTAGTCTGTTGGCTATTGTTCCTGACGCTAATTTATACAAAACATTTAACAAGGTAATAGGTCTCCAATTTTTCAGAAATTGTTTGGGCTTATTTTCTTTTGGAATACATATTATTGTTCCAAGTTTTGTGTTTCTAGAAAGTGAACCATTTATGTATGAAAAATTTAATGCTCTAACTACAAAATGTCCTATTTTTGTCCAAAACATTTTATAAAAGTTTGATGTGAATCCGTCTATTCCAGGACTTTTATCGTTTTTCATTTGCTTTAGTGTTTCAGTAACTTTTGTCATTTAAAAGTGAATTGTTGAATTTCCAAAAACCTTTCCCATGTTGGCATATCGAGAATTTTAGATCTAAGACTACAATCGAATGATCTGACTTATAACTTAAATTGATATCACAGTTTTTAACAAATTCGTTAAGATTAGTTGTTATCAAAAAGAAATTTAATCTTCCTTGTTGAATAGGATTATTTCTTCTCCATGTGTACTTTCTTGTTTCACCATTAATGTTTCGAAAGGGATCTATTAATTGTCGATCAGATATGAAAGAAAGTAACACATTTCTGCTATTTAAATTGTGGTTATTCAATTTATAGTTTTTATAATCTAGAACTGGATCCAACACCAGATTGAAGTCACCACATACGATATATTTATCATTTATAGCCATTGAATCTATAGCTTCAAATATATTCATAAAGAAATTAGGAGTGTCATTGTTGGGGGCATATATATTAACTAGAAGGAAGTCTGAGTCTTGAAACGAAAGTTCCAATATAAGAAATTGCCCGACGTCATCTGGTTTAATGCGATTGACCTTTATTCCCGACTCTTTGCGAATTAAAATGCCCACCCCTTTTGCATTGGATTTACCATGACTAAAGTAACAATCCCCATTCCAATCGGAATATACAGATTTTTCTAATTCAGCAGTGAAGTGGGTTTCTTGTAAACAAATTATATCGGCAGATTTTTCTTTAAAAAGGGAAAATAAGTCATGACGTTTTTTGGTATTGTTCAAGCCTCGGCAATTGTAAGAGAATATTTTTAAATTATCGACGATAATGTTTTAAATATTTTTTTATATCCTACGCTTTTATTATTCTTAAATAACAATATTTGCTGAGTGCAATTCATTTTCGAGTAAAATATTCTTAAGGTTCTATTTTCTGAAGTGATGTACTGCTTTCTACACATCTTTCCTATAAAAGAATATAAAACAATAATTAAAATTGTTTTTTGTCCCATATGTGTGTTATAATACAAAATGAAAATGTATATCTTATACAAGAGTTTTTTATTCGAATTCGCAGTTTCAAAACCAGCCATTTTTTTTTTTTTAAAAAAATATGTTTTCTCGCCAATCTAAAATTTTAGAGAATAACAATTTAGATCTATTTCAAAATAATTCAATTCTAGTCGATTCCATCAGGTTCTAAGCATTCTGATTGGCTGAAAAAATAGTTTTATTTCTCAATGAAAACAATTTTGATAACGTTCCTTTTTTTTGTTAGCTTCCGCAGAAAGTAGTCCCGTAGATAATTCACCCAATGTTTCATGTGGTACATATTACCTATCGCGGTTCGATAATCGTAGACCTCAGTTGATAAGTAGCCAGATGCTCGGGAATAATGCCGTCAAATGAGAATAATAGAAATCCCTTGTTGGATGTCCCAGTCGACGCAAGACCACTGAAACGATGTTAAACCCTATTCAAGCAACCAACCAAATAGATTGTTCACCATTTTGGAAAGCCATTGTTGCCACCAAACGGTCATTTTCTAACATTCTGACTCCTGGAAATAGGTTAGACTAATAACCATATTTTCGAACAACGTTTTAATATTAATCTTGTAGCCAAAGACATCTACAGAAATGGTAAAAAAAATTAAACAGTAAAAACAAGGAATAGTATCTATTTGAATCACTAAACTGTTACAAACAAGCAATTTCTCTACATTTGTTGTACATGTATGTGGTCTATCATATCAGTTCAGGTTTTATCTTTGTTTTCTTTTTGTGAGTAAATCAGGGATCAGGGGCCTGTTTTACTTAAAATCTAAATATCAATTTTTACGTCAAAATTATTTATGTCAAAATTTAAGTTGTTTCTTGATTAGTAACTAAATATATTATTCTGCCATGCATTATCTCATTGGATTCGTCTTCTAAAGACGATTCCAATTAGATATTGCAAGACAGAATCTTACAATGAATGAAAATACCAGTTACAGTTTGTGATTTTGACTCACAATTCAATTTCGAAAGAAGTTTAGTAAAACGGGACCCTCAAGCAGGTGCCAAAGCATCTTCGCTACAGTTAAGAACTTCTTGAAATTGACAAGGTGAGCGATTTTGGAATGATTTTGGAATGGAACTGTATGAGTGTAATGAGTGAGTTTTGAGTGAAATTAGAAAGCTAATCCAATATAGCTCATTTTTTCCAGGATGAAAATGGTAGACATATTTTTAACCTCTCTTTAATAATACATTGTATATGCATACAAGTTCTATAGATAACTTCCTACTTCTTCAAGAACCAATAAGACGCTTGCCATTTCAATTATGTTAGTGAAATCGCGATTTTTTTCTAGCTATATTTATTTTGAATGCAGCTGTTGATCTTTTCGTTTGTAGCCATCTTGCAGCGTTTTAAAATGGTTTGAGTCGGTGATTTGAATGAATGAACGGAGCCCTTAGTAAGCGATTTAGAATGATTTTAATAAAAATGTCAATTTCACGATATAAATAACTGTAGTATAGGGATGAGTGTCTTTTTCACTGCGTTTATTGGGGTATAAAGTGCAATTGCCTTAGCACATGGCAAATAACGCCCGTAGGGCGTTATGATTAAAAAGACACTCGGCCCTTATAATTGCATTCATCTAGATCGATGAAACTATTATTATACTCAGCCAAACATTAAAGCTTCAAGTCTACTTTCTATGCGTATAATTTGGTATAATTTACACAATCTATTTTTAGATCGTGTATTGTTTATCTCGCTATCGAAGTGAAATGTCACATAGTAAAACAAATGATACACAAATAAAAGACAAAATTAAATTTCGTAGAGGTACTTATGACAAAAAAGCTTGTTTCTGCCAGGTTAGTCTGTATTTTCAAATGAAAACGACGTGGTCGGTCTTAGTTGAGAGGGTTGCTTGAAGGTCTTCGTCGACTCGCTGTTTTCTAAGTTTAGGTCGGCTCAGAATCAGAACTGCATGCTTGTAATCGTAAATTATTTTGAAAACATATTAAATTTTAATAGATTGAATAGCAATGTTGTGTTGATGATCGGGAACTATGTTAATTCGAGTTCCTACAACATAGGATTTGCTGATCGAATTTCGGGGGTTTCCCGAAAGACATATTGCATTTTATACAGATATAAAGTGAAATGGATTTCCCCACGTGATGCGATTTAAACCAATCAAAATTCGTTATTTTATCGGATTGCAATTATCTAAGGATGATGCCTACTTTCTGTTCTATTCACTTAATAAAACACGATGTGGGTAGCGAAGATGATGCAAACGCCCAACTGTATTTGATGAAGTATAATTCTTGAAAGGTCTAGGTTATTTAGATAGATGGCCTAAATATCAAAAGAACGCTCCTATTATTACGTATAATCCTTTGGCAGTATTTCTAGTGATTCTAAACACACATGCCGATTTTCAAAATAACATGTCCAGTAACAACAGGCATTTGACCTGTCAGAGATTTAACGCCATCGTTAACACCACCATCAAGACCAAAGGCACAAGTGTGTTGCAGTATAGCTCGACTTATTGTCACAAAATAAACCCAAAAAAATGTACATGCATATGTACTTTCAGAATTGTTTTATCATTTTTGCCGATTTATTCATACATCTAAGAAAAGCGTGAAATTGACATGTTGAATGATATTTGAATGATCGTGGGATTATATTGTGTGGGTGGGACTATGCTTTACATAGAAGTTAAGGCTGTCAAATGTCTTCTCGAAATTGTTGAAAAGTCCCAATGCAAGCCCAAGCAAAGTCCCTTTATTTTTATTTTCTTTAACATTGACGCGTCGTCATCGTCATTTTTAGAGATAAACGTAACTTGTCCCAAAAGTTAGAAGTTATTGCCATTGGAAATAATTTTCTTACATACTGAGGCGTCCGTTCAATTGATTGACACTACCCAATTTGCTTTGTACATTGAGAGTATTTTTTCAAGGAATGTTCTTTAAAATACCATTGTAAATTAAATATTGTAACATAGGATGACATACCGTATTTCTGCCTTGAAATACTACATACCAATCTTCTCAAGCCAAGGGTTCTAGCTCTGATATACATGTATTTTAATTGAATATGATATCTTTATCTTGATTATCTATCTTTTGCTGGTTTAGTATGTTACGTTGCGCTGATTATTAATATTATTTTCATGATAAACATAATATATCATAGCTAGAGTTTCCTTATAAAATATTCTGATAGATTCACTGTAGCCTTCCTTAAACCACATGCATATCAGTAAGTATAGTGATATATGTTTATGCATGGAAAAGAAGTTCGTCCGCTAAGACTTATTTAGCACTACAAAAACATTTAGTTTCAAATTCAAAATGCATATATTTGGCAAACAAGTCGAGGTATATATGGACTTGTCGTAATTTGGTACAAATTGCTGATTTGAATTAGTCTTTGGAGACTAGTATATGTCTTCATTAGGGGGTACATATACGCTTCGGTACGTACATGCTTCGGTATCAAAGAATTAGATATGCCGTCAAGAATACATTTATTTGGTAAACATGTCGAGGCATATATGGACTTGTCATCGTAAGTTGCATAACTTGCTGATTTGAATACGTCTTTTGAGACTTGTATATATATTTTTCACAAAGGGGGTACATACGCGCTTCGTTATTTTACGGAAGCCTGTATGTACCCCCTAGTGAGGACATAAACTGGTCACCAACGCCGTATTGAACTCTACAAGTTGTCAAAATTACGATGACAGTCGATAAATATATAGACATGTTGACCAAATTAGTGTCTTTCTGATATAGAAGACTTGCCCAAATAAACTCATGCATCGTTTACGAATAACATGGATGTTGACATTTTTATGTCGTATTGTACACATAAAGAAAAACAGTCAGGTTTTAATATAAGTTGATGTTCTAGTATTTTTTATATCTAGGGTCAAGGTCACAACTCAAGGTAAAACGTTAATCCTAGGTGTCATTTTCTTTTGCTTAATCAGTGTCAAAATCTATACGAATTCATATCTGATAACAACGAAGTACAATCATGGTTCTGTAATATACCAAAGAGCAACGGCTCATTAGAAAAGGAACACAATACCAAACTGAGAGAAAAATGAACAAAACTACTAATATCAAGAGACAATTAAGCTTTATCTGAAAAATAATCAAATATAAAATTTAAAAAGAACTATGTCATAAAAACAAAAAATAAGAACAACAAGAGGCGAAAGAGGGGCTGTATCGCTCCACTGGCTTTTATATATCTATCAATGAGATTCTTTAACTGAAAATAAACCCCGCTCAGACTCGCCCGTATTTGAGAGTCAATCAAATTTTTTGAACAATTACGTAAAAGGTCACTAAAACAACATTCATGCTAATTTTCGTTCAAATCGGCCCAATTGTTGGGGAGAGGTGAAATAAAAAGTGAAAAGAGGCCCAACCTGCCACGACAATATTTGAGGGTCAATCAAAAATCACTCTAACAATTTTCATTAGTGGCCAAGTAAACATTCGTACCCCGTTTCATTGAAAGTTACTCAATGACTTGGGAGGAGAAAATTTAAAAGATTTTTCGATAAGTCCCACCCTACCACGCGCATACTTTTGGGGTTAATGTAAATTTCTTGAATAATTTATGTAAGAGTCCCCATGCCAACTTAACTTGAACTTGAAATTGGGCAACTTGTTAGAATATAATTCAAAGTCAATAATAAATCGTTCTGTCACGCATATATACTTAGCAAAAAAAGAAACTTTACTACTTGTTGCTCTGTTTTGAATAACTTACATTGGCTTTAGGCCAACTTTATTTATATGTGTTAATTGGACTAGCTACAGAGACTACACAGACGCAGGATTTTGCGCGATTGAAGCGAGTCCGAGCTAATGCGTCTGTAACTTCCGGATTTGGCCACATACTCGTGTTGAGCTACCCAAAGTTCATTTTGAGTGATTTTTAATACTCAGTCGCACTCATTTCTTATCATCGGCATGAAAAAACAAAAATGTTTGTACATTTTTATTGAAACGGGTTTGAACAACAATGGAATAAAGGCAGAAATCAGACTACAGGTATACATAGAGCTTGAATGTCTGTTTATAACGCCACTCTTAAATTTGGCTACTCGGGACAGGCAATTCACATTTTAACATCTTGGTTTAAAACTGCCGCGCCCGGTTAGGACAATCGGTTACGCGTCTGGTTTTCAATCATCGGGTCATGGGTTCGACCTCTGGCTCAGCCATTTTTCATCCCATATTTGACAAAAAGCATTGTGATAAGTGTCATTTCTCTTCCACACAATTGGCAAGTGATACGCCTAGGAGAGCATGGTGACTAGTGCCTCAGATAAAAGCTCTAGCCGTACTGTGAGAATCGACAAGAAACAATGGATAGGTGTACCAGCCGTCGAATTTTAAATGTATAACTATCGGAAGTGACATTTAAACCCATATTAATTAAGAAAAAAAATCCGTTACAACCACATGAAGTTTCGGCCGAGATGAGAAAGGCCAATTTTGACGTCATGTAGAGGCCCTGTTACCATCGCATAATTTTTAATTCATTTCATCAAAGGAAAGATAACTGCAAGACAAGTATGCCTGTTTAGATCAGACGTTGGTCTATCATGAAAACGGCAAGGACCTCTTGCTCTTACTCAAAACATCACCGACAATCTTGAATTCATTTCTGTGATTTTTGAAATCGACCCCTTTGTTCTTTGACTACCAATAAAATCCTCATTTTACAAACATCAGGTACTGACCCTTCCATTAACCGACGGCTATTGCCTTCAAGTTTCATGTAATAGTAACATCTGTATTCTTAATGGATTCATAGCGACACTACAGCCCTCAGTAAGTCATGTAAAGTTTCTTTTTTTGCTAATTATATTTGGAAGCAAATAATGATTTCCTGAATAATTTGAGAATGTCACCTAAGGAACATTTAAGTTTCATTGAAAAGGGATTAATGGTTTTGTGCGATTTTTAGAGATTCAATAATGAAAAAACACGTCCTTCCATGTCCATTTCAGGGGTCAGTCAAACTTTCTTGAGTAACCCAAGGAACATTCCTCTAACTTTCTTCTTAATCCGTTTATTGATTTTGGAGAAGATTTTTAAAAGTTAACGCATACACGGATGGACTGAGGGGTGGGCGCACTACGTACACACATTCATTAAATAAGCGTGTTGGCCTTCAACCTATGCAGCTACTATAACACACAGACTAGCCTCTGTCGTTTTTGTTTGCGTTTCTTAAAAAATCAAACGCTTTAAGTTCACAAGATTCTTTTAACCAGGAACATATAAACAAGTGCTTAACAAAAAACGCTTTTTTTTGTATGACTAGAAACTGTACAGTTTTCGCGAATAAACAAAGTCAATAATTAAATATAAAGTTTCAATATAGATATTTCAAGAAGAACATGTATTTAGCTCACTAACATGTAAAATATTGTCGCTTCATTTAAAAGGCTGATGCGATGGTTTTCCTCTTTTTCTTCTTTGATTTCGGTTCCTTCACAAGAATACAAGCTACGGCTATTTTCTGGACTGATTTTTGATATTTAATGATGCCATCATCGTCACAATCTTTCTTTTTATACACTGGAATATACTGATATAAAGTCTTGCATATATACTTTTTTAATTTCTTGCTGTTCATTGGAAGAGTACACGAACATTTTACCTCAAGTATTCCTTTTGGTAATCTATTTTCATCTACATTCATTTCGAACTTCATTTGACACACGGCATTTCTAATTCCATCATATCCAGTAAATCCAGATTTGCTGAATACCTTGTTTTGTCTTTTCAATCGTTTCTTTTGTTGTCTGATACATTTTTTATCTTGAAGGTCACAGCACATATCAAGACCAAAAATATGGTTGCCTGAGGTATTTCTCATATTTTCTGCGTGTAGGGCATGATTGCCTTCAGGTCCGAATAAAACGCTTCTTGTCTTCTGTGTGATTAATTGCGAAAAGTCGTCTGCATTAAGTGAAAAAGTATCTTTGCATTCTCCCTGTCGTACTGGATTCGCTAAACATACGACAAACTTTAGCAAGATGGCCTGTAAAGACAGATAAGAAACATGGTATACTAGATCTCTCACTAATTATGAAAGAATGCAACACAAAGCTTCCATGATAAAGAAAAAGCATATTTTGTCACTGGGGCAATGTTTTAAAGATCTTAGTCAAACAAGGGATATAGCGCTTGCAAACATGCTTTCAGAGTTATCCTTCGTGGTATTCTGGATACCTTTTGTGATTGTCAACACAAATGCCAGGTTTTAGGGAGGGGCCTTAAAAAACAACAAAGAAATGTTTGAGGTTAAAATTTGCCCCGCCGAACGTCAATGCCTATACTAACCCATACACCAACGTCAAAAAAACAAACAACAACGGGATGTAACCAATGTGATGAGTTTGAAATAAGCTGAAACAGGCCGAGGAAATGAATACACAATATTCAAATCATTTAAACATAGACACAATTAAAAATTGCTATTTTGAGTACTGAAATATTTTGTTTAAATTTGTCAGGCGTTTTTATGATTGTAAGAAACCACATAGATATTTATAAAATAATTAAAGGAAAAAAACATACTCAAATACAACGAGTCAAGATCAAAGTAAGATACACCTGTGTGTAAATAAGTGTAGTTTTGTGAGGATTTCATTTAGCTTATCTATAAGTAAATTATTAAACGGGCAGTTATTTTTACGAGTGAGGTCAATAAGCTGAGTGTAATTAAAATAAAGTAATTTTAATTGATGCGAATATATTGAGTGAAGTTTGAATCAGGTTCGCAAATTTTAATTGTAAAATAATTAAAGGAAAAAACATACTCAAATACAGCGAGTCAAGATCAAAGTAAGAAACACCTGTGTGTAAATAAGTGTAGTTTTGTGAGGAGTTCATTTAGCTTATCTATAAGTAAATTATTAAACGGGCAGTTATTTTTACGAGTGAGGTCAATAAGCTGAGTGTAATTAAAATAAAGTAATTTTAATTGATGCGAATATATTGAGTGAAGTTTGAATCAGGTTCGCAAATTTTTTGCCATGAATATAAATACAAGTATTATTTTAACTTATCAATTCAAAACAGAAGTGGACACTGAAACTATTTGATAAATTTAAACCAAATCCACCGAGATAACAAAAGGGTCATCACTCGGTAATAACAAAGTAATCCCTGACGAATGTAAAGATACAATATTTGTCACGCAGTTCACTTTAAATCTCAGATAAAACCAATTATTTGGCTCTAGAAAAAAAGGAAAGTTTTTTTCCTTGATACTGAATTTATAGCTGACTATAAGAGCTGACTTAAAGAAAGAAAAAGTGGACCGACCGACCAAACAAGTGATAAAACCATGATACATCCCATCATAAGCAGAGTTTTGAGGGTATAATGTGAAGTATTAACAAGCACTGATTCGGAACCTTCGGCGATTCTACGGAATAGACCTCGGGGATAATGAGGGCACAGACATGAAATTGCGTCATATCGCACGTGGAATTTTGTGACGTCACAAACATTACTGAAGATGGTGTTTTATCTTTAATCTTAAATTAACGCTTTAGAGAAGTTTTATATTTGAGTCTAGATTTCATCATTCGCGCGGGGGTTAATGGGTTCCAACCATTGCAACTATTTGTACAACTGGTTAGACTTCGGCCCTTTAAAGACGCACTACTCGGTTACATAATAAAGAATTATGTCTATTATCAAGTACAAAACTCAAACCTTGAAAAGCATATAAACTGGAAGAGCTAATATATTTAGTTTCATCTTTGACACAAATCAATAATATGTTATGGTCACCTATCGAAAATTGATATGATTTATGAATAATTTTTCTGTATATAAAGGTCCATTACTTCCTTAGGTTCAGGAAATCCAAAAATAACTCTACATCCAGAATCAGTACCATAATATATTTTATTTGACGGTTATTTTTGTACCAAAGACCGTCATAAATATTTAGGTTCTTTATACGTGATCGATAAGATCATCGGGCGATTTTTTATTTCAAAAACGTATTAACTACTAGTTTTTAAAACAATATCTACCATGTTTTCGAGAGAATTTGCAACCACAATAGTTGGAATTGAAAAACAAGATAAGAGTCTGTATGGTTTTTTTTTATTTTTTTTTTTTTTAGTAATCATACCAAACATTGAAATTGAATTCTTAGGACCAACTTATAAAAGTGTTAGTTGTGATATGTTTAATTTTCTCTCTGTTTTCATTTTAACATTCTGAATGGACGATAATTTGAATTATGAATGTAAAAGAGTGTTCAGGGTGTAAAGCATTCGCGTATACAAATAAGAATCGTGTGCATTTAACTTCCTACATCTAAAACATTTGATAAAAGATAGATATCATCTAAGTTCCTTTGTTTAATGCAAAATGTATAGTCTACGTTTATTCAATGAAAATCGTGCAACTTTGCGTGCAATTGGACTTGCGCCTTTTCTTGTCTTAAACCAGAAGAAACTATCATTGTAAATAAACCTTTGCGTTCATTCACTTTTTCACACATGCGTACAGTTAACAACATTGTGAAATTGACAAGGTGAATGATTTTGGATTGATTTAGGAATGAAATTGAATGAGTGTATAGAGCGAGTTTTTAGTGAATTTAATGGGAGGTAATCCTATATCGCAAATTTTGTTCAGGATGAACAAAATTAGCGATATTGGTTACCTCCCTTTAATAAAAAAATGAATACAAGTGGTGAATGAGTGATTAAGAATGGTTTTGATTGAGATGAATGTCTATTTCACGATGTAATTAACTGTAACTGGCTTACATTTCATAGTTTGGATATAATAGCCTCATGGTGAAATTCGATGATTTGTGGACCGTCTAAAGCGACACTAAGACTGTACCTATCCAGTTATTGAGCATGTTAAGTGCATAAGTTTATTTTGACGAAAAGGTCAACTTGAAATGAAACATTTTAACAAAATGAAGAAATATTATGTTGAATTTCCCAAGAAGCAATAGCTAACGGACAAGTCGGCTACAACGCCTATTGTATGATCATCTCCCATCTGTGAATGAGTGATTTAGAATGGTTTTGATTGAGATGAATGTCAATTTCACGATGTAATTAACCGTAACTGGCTTACATTTCATAGTCTGGATATAATAGCCTCATGGTGAAATCCGAAGATTCGTGGACCGTCTAAAGCGACACTAAGACTGTACCTATCCAGTTATTGAGCATGTTAAGTGCGTACGTTTATTTTGACGAAAAACTCAACTTGAAATGAAAAAAATCAACAAAATGTAGAAATATTATGTTGAATTTCCCAAGAATCAATAGCTTTCGGACAAGGCTACAACGACTATTGTATGATTATCTCCCATCAGGATAACTGTAACGTGATTTTGTATTTTATCCTGGAAGAAGTGTGCCTTAGTCTTTGTTATTATCAACTCATTATTAACAAGATTACAGAATTGTTTGTTTTAAATTATATTTATAAATGGTGAAAAAAATCAGTCCATTTAAGTTGAAGGAAGCTTGCTTTTATTCTTTGAAATCCAATGCAACATGTCGTAAATATTCATACATTTATTGCTAGATTTAAAAGAATGTGTTCTCCTTCAATCACACTTAACTCCAAGCGAAATTTCCACAAATATATGTTATTTTTAAATCTTAACTGTTTATGAATTAATTACATATTTATTTTCAATACCTTTCAAAACTGTCTACCTTTTCTACAACGATCTTATGACCATTATGTGCAATGCTCCTTTCCGTAGCAACGCCCCCTTAGCAAAAGTGCTACCCCTGGCTTGCTGATATGAAGCACAAAGGTCTGTTGACAATATTTTTAAATGCATTGTAAGACATTTTACCACATATCAATAAACCGTTTCAAAAACGTTTCAGCTGCTTTGAACAAATATTCGATCGAATTTTAAAGACTGAGGAAACTAACTGCGCGTTTTATTCTATACTCGTTACTGCGCAGATAAATCAAGTCCTTTTTTTATTCAAATATAGCGGACGATCTGTTGATCATTAGCTCACTGACAATTAATATCCAGACGAAAGCTTACCCCTCCAACTTTCATACTATGTGAGTTGGTTACGAAAGATCTATCAGACAAAAAGCAAAGTTTTTTCTAATACCGAATTATTGTATGGTAATTGCAGTAAAGCTTGCTTGCGAAACTGGTACTGGTACGAAAGCGTTTCTATGAATCATTTTGCAATCTTTGTTTGAATAAATACTTTAGTCGTCCTTTTTATGCATTATAAGCGTTAATTCACGTTTTTGAGGGCGTTAACATTTACAGATACCCTCAAAATGGTTTAACGCCCGAGTGCGCAGATTTCGGGTCTCTGCAAATGTTAAGGCCCACAAAAACGTCAGTTAACCCTATATTAATTGCCGTATTTTATACTTCAGTCGGTTTGTTAGACTCAACACTATCTTTGGCGAGAACATTGATGTTTTTCATGTCATGTATTTCACATGAGAAACGACGCGCTTTTATTGCTGCGTCCTTAATATTTACGCGATCTTTTTCGTAGAATCGCCGAGGGCACCCAATTGCCTTACATTTATATCGATAAAAATAAAAGATACAAAATTAAAACAACTCGTGAATTCTTTTTTTTCTTTTTATATCATAAAATATTTGAATAAGTATTTTGTGTAAAAAGCTTCAACAGAGTACATAGAATCGCATCGAAATAATAAAATGTATAATGTACTAAGAAATGCCATGTATATTTTCAAAGATAAATTCGGAATACAAAATCATACCAATAAACAAATAATACCCGTCGAGCGAAAGGGGACCATCTAGGAACTCCGTACAATTGATATTTGAAAAAAATGATTTGTGACAATTTAGGGCAACCAGGGGTCGCATTTCAAAAAATCTTTTACGTTACGGGAAGGTAGATTGAGCATTCTTGATTCAGAAAACGGTCCAAGTGCAAAAAACTTTCGATCCTCTAGTTGACCTTTGCTGGATCCAATCTTTCAAAATTTCAAATATTCTTTTTACAGAGTTCCGAGGTGGACCCTTTTCGCATGACTGGTAATAAATATCCAGTATCCGAAAAATAAATTGCAAATAATGCTTAATTTAAAATACAAACAAGACCTACGGATGACCTTGCTTGAGTGTTGATTGCAGGATTGTGATGAAAATATTAATCGAAAAAAATCATATTTGTTTTTTTTGCTCCATCACGATTTACCCATCAGATATTTAAACGTCATTTTTTTTCAAGGTATACAAACAGTTTCGGGAATCAAATCGATTATGGGCGACCTATCCGTCGTAGCCACATCTTTTTTAAGCTTAATTTATGACGTTTAAGTCGCCTTTTTTTTGGAAGTCGTCAGAATTTAAATGGCGAAAAATTACTAAGGGTAACTGTCATACCGATGTAAATTAGGATTTTGATTGGTCAGTTGTCTTTTTATTGACAGCAGGCAGTTTTCTGTAAATTGTTAGTCAGATCCACACTTATATTATGACATTATGAAAAGATTGTAAAAGGTATATAAATATTGGCAAGTAGTGTGAAAAAGTAAGTCCTACCAGGGAAATAACCAGAAACTCTCGGCACATTTGAAAATAGTTCGTCTGTAGAAAAATTGGTACACGAAAAGGTATAAAGGAGCCTTTTCCTTAATAAATAGCATAATTTTCTTCTCTTTTTTGCATTATAAAATTGGTATTTCTAAAGAAATAAAGACCACTGTCAATTTTATTATCTTTTTGGCACGTTTTCCTGGAGAACCGATTATATGTAGAGAATATGGTGCGCAAAGACCCTACCCAAATGGCCTCCTGGAGCATCTCTTTTCAAATTCTTCAAGTGCACAGTACATGCAAATTAGAAAACTCTAGACAGAGTGACAAAAATCGGGTTTCTTATTTCGTTTCTACATTTCAAAGGGTACGGTGTCTTAGTGTAGGCCATATGAGACACCAGGGGTACAATTTCAACATCAGTGGTGGAGGACCATAACTTGAAGCTACACGAAAAGCTGTAAGCCTTGTGTTTTTGTATGAGAAGACTACAAAACAGAACTGAGTAAAATTTAGCTTACGTGAGGGCGGGATCTCTATGGGGTCGTTAAGCACCATTTAACGTCATTGATTTAAAGGACTGTTGTATGATTCATATATAAAACCTTCAGACCTTATAGTTTAAAATATGTTTTTCAGATTGCCTTCTTGTTTTAGTATTGAAAGTTGGATATGTTCCGGCGTAGCACGTAAAGACGCAAATCGTATTGAACAACATTTGTGGAGGACAAAAACTTAATGTCACGTGTACAATATTAAATCCGCAGGGCATTCGGAACACACTCGGACTTTTCCGTAACCTTGAAAGTACCTCGGACGTTCGTGTAATAATTTTGGTTATCTAAGATAGTTTTATTTTTTCCGATCGTCTATGTACATCTTAAACGATATCATAATTAGATGACAAATGGCCTAAAAATACTGCGTTTTCTCATCAAATTATTTTATGTGAGATTTTATCTTTCGTTGATTTTGTTCCACTCAACGTCTTATTGATGCTTGTGACGACATGGAAATCCACGTGAGAACTGACGCGCTTTCATGGCTGCACCCTCATTATTATTTCCAAGGTCTATTCCGTAGATCCGGGAAGGTCCCTGATTGTCCGTAGGGTAGACCAAGGCAGAGTCCATATTGGACCTAGGGGGGCATTATTTCAATAATATTTGAAGAGGACCATTTATTAGTTGTTTATGAAAAGCATCAAACCCCTAGGCATTGCGGTTTGCAATAAAAACGATTATTAAGATTGTCTTTATTTTTGGCTTTTTTTTTTTCATGCCAATTATTGTTTTATATGAAATTTAATATTCCTGTCAAGTTTCACCTCGATTTGTCTACTGTTTTAAGAGGAGAAAATGTTAATGGTCTGGTGGAAGGATAACGGACGTATGGGTATCACAATAGCTCACTTTGAGTACTTATCAAAATCAAGTAAGGCTTAATTTTCACTATGAAACTAACTGCATAATCATCCACGGCGTCTTTCCGACGGCACACCACAAGTACATCCAACAGTAATCGGTTCTGTCACTGTTTTGTATACTGGTTCTATTTCATCTGCTTCATTGCGACAGTTCGTGTATTTCCTTTTGACTCGGACATAATACTTGATTGGAACACATCGGGTATGACTAGGAGCACCGATACAGCTCATGCTGCCGTTGCAATTACACTTGGCTTCAACAAGAGAGGATGGTATTCTATTGCTGTCTTCATTTAAAACAAAATGCCATGGACAATTACTTCGTTTACTGGGTTGTGTTGATGTATGAGTTATACTGTGGTCACAAGCCCCTTCTTCAGGTCGATTATACAGTGGTGTTCTCCTTATTTGAACGTACATCTGTACATCAGCTTCGAACGAATGATTGTAACCTGGCTGTAACAAAAATGATTCATGCATTTGTTGATCAATCTGTAGATCTTCCGGATCTTTGTCTGAGCATTTTAGTTCACTGGCAGAACAGGTCAATAAATACGAGAATAAAAAGATAACACAACTGTCTAGAAGAGAAAAATCAAATCTACGGAAACTCATTTTTTCTGAGAAAGGTTTGAGCAACTTTTCCAATGGTATGTGTTCGATTGATCGATATTCTTCGCTTTCTCAAAATATATGCCAGATGATCGTATGCAGTCTCATTTATAGCTAAAGAGGTATTAGTTCCAAAAAATAATTTAGTCGATTATATCTTATCCGTTAGAATATTTTTTGTGCAGTAGAAGGCAACTTTCACCAGTTTATGACGTGAAATAGGATTTTTCATAAATTTATACCCGGTTCCCTAGTTTGATTATTTAAAGACTTTACGCATAGACTGAAGGGAAAGTCCGTAAACCGTGTGACAGTTGGTGTCACTCATTGTCTCTAACAAATAACAATGTAACAATTTTACCTATTCTTACTTACTTTTTTATACCCTTTACATCCTGATGGCATGTAAAAGTACGCTAATTTTATCCAAAAATTGAACTATTCGTTGCTTTAAGAACATAGCTTTTTGTAGCTTTTATCATATACACCATGATTGGTTTTCAAACATAGATTCTAATTCTTAATTTCACTGACGAATATTAAAACATCCAGATGTAAGCCGCATTTCTAGCGGAATGAATTATACATGTAGATTAAAATTGAGTCGTTTGGTAATTTTGTCAAAGCTGAATGATACCATCTCAGTGAGATACTTCTTCGTTCAATTATTTCTAAAAAGCTTAAACTATCAACAAACAAATTGTGATATTGCGGAAAACAATAACTTAGAAAGGGTACCATTGGGTTAACAATTTTGTTTAAAATTGTTGACCTTCCAAGACTGGTGCTTTGTTAGCTCACCTGAGCACGAAGTGCTCAAGGGAGCTATTGTGATCGATCAATGTCCGGCGTCCGTCTGTCCAGAAGCCACAAATATGGTTCAATCTTCATGAAACTTGGTCAGAATGTTTGTTAGGTCATGAGGATTAACTCTTTTGGAATTGGGAAGGATCGGTGTCATATCACGAGAAAAGCTGCCTTAATGACAATTTTCTTGTTTACACTCTAGAAGCCACAAATATTATCTAATCATCATGAAACTTGGTCAGAATGTTTGTTAGGTCATGAGGATAAACTCTTTTGAGATTGGGAAGGATCCTTGCGAATTCATTAGAAAAGAGGCCTTAATGACAATTTTCTTGAAAGAGCTCCAGACGCCACAAATATGGTCCAATCTTCATGAAATTTGGTCAAAATGTTTGCCAGGTCACAAGAATGAACTCTGTTGAAAATGGGAAGGTTCATGCCATATCACAGGAAAAGGAGTCTTAATGACAATTTACTTGAAATATCATGTGAGCGATTTAGGGCCCTCAGGGTCCTCTTGTTACTTGATGTGATGTCCCAGTGATAAAAGAGACACAGGTTAGCGATCTAGGACCATCATGGTCCTCTTGTTTTACATTTTGTTATCTATATTTACTTTGCGCTTAAGAGGTCTAAGACTTGAAATTACATGTCAAAATAACGCTTTGTAACATTCAATTACAGAATAGAAATAAATTTAGTAAAAAGGACATAAAATAATTTATGGACGCATTACCTTATATTTTTTCTTGCAAACATATCAAATAGGATAAAAGGGTAAATTTTAACAATTCTTCCGTGGAAATATCGCTGAATCATATCGCTAAAGAATTTGTTCAGATTACTTTTGTGTAGACAAAAATAACGTGTTGGCGGAAGCTGGCATTGTCGTTTTCATTGTAGTATCCACGTCACTTATTTCACGTTAAACTTTATTCCCCTACGCAACACAACCAAACAAGATAGAACTCGTAATATCGAGGGCTCAGCGCGATACAGTTTTATCTTCCTTTATGCTTATAGGCAGTGACAACTTTTTCGTGTTGAGCCATCGATATATGTATCTCCTTTTTTTATATGAGAGCATTTTGCTTTCTAAATTTCTTTCATTATTAAAACACAATCATTATCTAACTCCTAACGATTCCCGAACAAAAGGATAAAGTCGCCGCTTATTTTATCCGTCCGTCATTCCGCCCTTCCAGAGAGATTGCTCCATAACCCTTGGTCGAGGTCGATAAATTTCAAATATATCCTTTTTAATTTCCAAAATTTCTTGTGACTTTACAGTTAGTATATTTCTGTCTCTAAAGTACATAAATCTATTATTACTTTAAGACTTGGCAACTATCAGCAAAATGTCTAAAAAGTCAGGGGGAAGAATTGAAATCACGACTATACTTTGTAGAAAAAATCGAGAAGTCTTTGTGCTCAAACTCGATACATGTAAAACAAATACTAGGAAAAAGAAGGAAACACACAACGTAAAAACTGCAAATGTAAGCATCTACGTGTATATTTAGAAAAAATGGGGGTCCTCATAGAGGAAGCATAAGGTCGAAATTTTTATTGTTTGCAATACTCTAATTTTTATGTTCATGTCATGTGATACTCCCTCACCGTGGGAATAGTTAATTGTTCTTACACCAATTAAGATCATAATCGGTATATAGCTTGTGAAAAGATTATCAATCGTTAACATTGTTTTTCGCTAATTTATCCTATTTAATGGTGATTGATACAATCTGCAAGACAATAAGAAATCAACTATATGTTGGAGGTGTTTTTTTAAATGAAATAATGAATAAAATTGACAATATCAGTTTAAGCACTTCTTGGTCAAGCCTATTGGTCAATGATAAAAAAAGTAATGGAAACTTCCTCTGATATGTATAAATGTTTTGTAATTAAGATTTAAAAAGACTGATTAAAATTTCCCGGTATAATGAACAAGTCCTGCGGAGTGACGTTCCTTAAGCTACTTCCTTTAGGTATAATCAAACTAGGGTAACTACCTTAACGATATTATACTATTGGCATTAAGTCACAAAATCGCATTAAAGAATACCAATAAAAAGTGAGGTCTAATAATCATATGAGACTAAATTTTAGGTGCAATTTGTGTTAATGCCAGTAAAGTAGTGACAAACAAAAAATCTCCTGCAATCTTAAAATGGCACAACAACATTAAAAAGATCTACAAAATTTATCCCACTGTGCGAAATGATAACTATCTTCCAATCTCAACTTTCAACCTCCGGTCAATATTATGTATTGCCTCCCCTCTTTTGATTGACAACTTTGTGCCTTTGCGTCATCGAATTAACCCTTGCCTGTTTTACAAAATTTTGGACCTGCCCCAATTCAAAGGTTTTTCAGACGAAAATTTAATTTGAAAAATAACCATTCTGTAGGGTAGAAAATAGTGTGGAAAAAGAAGAAATTGCTTGTCAGAAGCAATTTCTTCTTTTTTACACAATGTTTTCTCAATCATAAAATTACAGGCACGTAAAAAGCAGGGATTAAACAGCAAAGGGTTAACAAGATTTTATGTGTCTGACCAGTCTTGGTAATTCGGGATTGTCATTCCGTGAGTGGAGAGTCCAGAGTTAGATCCCGGTCACGTAATTTAAGACCCATAGACTGTCCTTAATTTCTCCGACAAGATATATCGCTTGAATGTTTAAATATGATCAAGGCAAAACTCAAGTTAGGGCATTTAACTTAAGCTTTGGAGTAGAATGCTATATTTCGAATGAGCTGAAAGAATAAGTCATGTGTCACGAGTTAGAAAATACTATATATTTGTTCGTTCTGAATGTAATCTGCATTGCAAATAAAAATTCCATTTTCCTATAAATAAAAGAAATGAAAATGAAAAATAAGGTTAGATAATATTTGGTTCAAAATCTCGAAAAATAAGTTCTGCCATATCTTTTGTCCCAAATGATTTTCAGTTATGAACAGTACAATCTGAATTTAAATAAAAAAAATCTATATTTACGAGACTAACCAGTTAATTAAATTTTCAACATTGAAATCCTTTCGATGAAGGTCAGTATAATAAAGGGTTAATTCACGTTTTTGAGGGTGTTAACATTTGCAAAGACCGAAAAATGCGCACTCGGGCGTAAATGCATTTTGAGGGTGTCTGCAAATGTTAACGCCCGAAAAAACGTGAGTTGATGTTATTATTGCATAAAAGCAAGGCTAGAGAATTCAGTCAGCGTATATTACGAAATAATTCATACCAACGCTCATAATGAGCCACAAACCTACGAAACCGACGGCTAAACTGTGTCATACATTGTACCGTCACTTTTGTTTATAGCGCCATTACTTGGTAAATTCATAACGTCAGAAGATACATGAAGAGAAGATGAATTAAATGTCCCAATTACGGCTGACTTACTTATAACAGTACTTATAACTGTTTGCGAAAAAAGAGGAAACGAAAAAGAAAACAAGCGACACATTGATTTTTTTTTCAGTGTAAGATCGAAAGGCTAAATGTTAAATTGAATGAACAAAAGCTGTATTTACGCGAGTGTTAGAGCTACGAAAGAAAATAAGGAGTTTGGTGTTCAAGGATTTATAAATTTTACACGAAAATTATAAGCGGTTATTCCTTTAATGCAAAAATGACACGAAATGCGAAAATTAAAGGATTGTTTCTTAAAAGCGCGTCATTTCGCAAAAGATTGCATGGCAACGTGTATAATGTCTTGCTTAGATGCGAAATATACACATTCGGACGTGATTTTCTCTTCAATACAAATTTTCCCAGTCATAGCACGCGACACATGTATTATTGGTTTAATTTTTTTCAGTGTAAGACGATAGGCTAAATCTTAAATTGAATGAACAAAAGCTGTTTTTACGCGAGTGTTGGAGCTACGAAAGAAAATAAAGCGTTTGTTGTTCAATAAATCAAGGATTTATAAACCTTACACGAAAATAATAAGCGGCCATCCTATTCCTTTAATGCAAAAATGACACGAAATGCGAAAAATAAAGGATTATTTCTCAAAAGCTCGTCATTTTGCACGAGATTTCATGGCAACGTCGATCATGACGTCATATGTATAATGTCTTGCTTAGATGAGAAATATATACATTCGGGCGTGATTTTCTCTTCAATACAAATTTTCCCAGTCATACCAGCTAGCTACAGACCTAGATAGAGAGCACCTCTACGCGATTCTGTAACTTTTATCAAACTTTACCGTTTAGATTTTTTGTACTATAATCGCGGCTATATCCGGAAAAAAAACGTATGTTTTATTTGTGTAGAACACTCCGTTCCAAAGGAATCAAACAAAGTTCAATTCAATCTTCTCTTCATTCCTCTATGTTGAAGTCAACAAATTTTGCAGAAAAAAAATAAGTATCATTGAAATCGATAACCTGTATAGGCCTCAGATCGAGGATATTTCAGTTAAAAAGCCGCTCACTAACGCTGCGCGAATTTACTAGGTTGGCGACACCTTAAAGGTTTCGCAGGAGAGGGATGAAGAGAAGATGAATAAAATGTCCAGATTACGGTTGAACTTACTCAAAACTGTTTTCGAAAATAGGGGAAACGAAAATGAAAAAAAATACAGGGATTGTTTTATCTTTCTTTTTATCAATTTAATATGGATAGGCTTTGTTGGATCATATTTGTAACAAATCATATATGTAACACCTGTTACATATATGATCACATATGTAACATGTGTTACATATATGACTCGGAAATCATATTTTGTGACGAATATGATCGATGCCGGTTTTTGATGTGACATGAAATCACATATGGCAACTTCGCAAACATTATCAAGACGGGACATGATCAATTTTCACTGATCTCCTACTACTGCAGATGCGCAGGCTAATCTATACGATATGTGTTTTGCCTTGAGTTCCAATCTGCAGATTGATCGAGTGATGTCCCTTGGAATGGCGTCTATTTTTTGTTAAACGAAGCGAGAAAGATAAATTTTCGAGATACCGGTCGTAGGAATGAACTGAATTCGACAAGATATTGTGTATAGTTTGATGAAAGTCAAAGGTAGCTATACAAGATGAAATTTGCGATGAAATATGATTTTTAAGACTTAAAACAATGAACCATTTATCGTATATAGACTAAAGAGGGATCATCCAAGTGGAACGAAATTTCTTTAATCACAATACACGAACCGAACGCACGATCGATTTTGCAGTGAGGCCCGTCATGGGTGTCGGTATACAAATTTGAAATGTCGAATTGGCTGTTTTTCCATGCCGTTTAAACAGAAGTCCAGAAGTTTCGTTTATCTCAAACCAAATAGACTATGTTTCTTATCTTTAAGTCTACGGATATGTCTATTCCTTCTACTCGCGGCTGAATGTGTTGAGCTAAATCCTGGACCTAGAGGAGGGGACAGGGGAGGTAACTCTGTACATAAATCTAAACCAAAAGGTCATGGAAGGGGTTCCAACAATGTTGATGTATCGAATAGAAATAATAACTCTGCTCATTTGAATGATTCGCAAATACCTTCACAAAGTATCATCGAGCCAAGGCGATCTGTTAGACAGGCATCCCAACAACCATCTATCGGAGATTGGTTAAATACTCAAGGTAACGTTTCAGATCAGCCAGGTTCTAACACAAATCGGCGCAGTGAATCAGTGTCTACAAATAGGTCGGGATCAGAAAATGACTTCCTGACAAGCGATGAGCAAGTTGGCTACGTTAACTCTGGATCAAATTCAAATTTGCAAATGTCGGTTCTTCTCGATATCCAAAAAAGGGTGATGAATCTAGATCAGAAGTTTGACAAAATGGACAAATCGATAAAATCGTTACAGAAAGAAAACAGTAAAATTAAAGAACAAAATAAAGTTCTTGGAGACCAAGTTACTTCACTACTGACACAGGTCTCTGAACTATCTTCTAAATGTGAAAATCTTGAGAGCCAATCAAGGCGAGACAACCTTAAGTTTTTTAATATCCCAGAGGACCAAAATGAGAGCTGGGATCAAACCGAGGTTAAAGTAAGGGATTATGTTGAAAATGAATTGAATATAGACCCGTCGACCATACACATAGAGCGCGCGCATAGGCTTCCTGGAAAATTCAAACCACGCCCAATAATCGTGAAGTTTTCTTTCTTCAAGGACAAAGATAAGATATTGAGTGCATATAGAGAAAAGGCAAAGGAAGAACGACAGCGTGCAGATGAAATCAACCCGAATTCTACTTCGAAAGTGAGGATTAGCGAGGACTTCTCGGAAAATGTTCGATAAGTGAGAGGGCTATTATGGCCCTTTATGAAAGAGGCTATAGACAAAGGAAAAAAGGCCTATCTCCGATTTGATAAACTTATAATCGACGGGAAAACATTTAAATATGATGATAATACTAAATGTCCTATACAGTTGAACAATAAGCAGTAGCTGGGAGGCCGGGGCCCATATAGTGATTGTCAACTTGATAAACATTCACGACAAAGGACTCCCGTAAAAGGAAACACCCCATATGAATTACGTATAGGGACTTGGAACATAGAGGGCTTGGCAAAATACTTAAATGATACAAGTATGCAAAATTTCTGCTCAAAATTCGATATAATTGGTTTCTGTGAAACTTGGGGTTATAACGCCCATCAATTTGACAACCTTTTACCAGGCTTTACCAGCTTTGATTATATGAGACCAAAGAAAAAGTCCAATATGCGGGGGTCTGGTGGCGTGAGTGTATTTATCAATAATTTAACAATTGATATGAGCTTAATCAAACGTATTTATGAACATTTTGAGGACTGTGTCGTTCTATACTTTAAATTGTCCTAATTGGTAGAATATTATAAGGATATTGTATATATATTTACTTATGTATCGCCAGAACATTCACCTATTTATAAAGATAGAAATAATAATGGGATAGAAATATTAAACGATTATATCAATATTATATTTTCTGACTACCCGGATGTAGACCTTCTGATAGCAGGCGATTTAAATGCTCGTACAAAAGACTTCCAAGATTACATTAGCTACGATGAAATGTCTTATATCTATGGGGAAAACACACTATACCCTACAGACATATTTGACATTCCTCGAAAATCAAAAGATAAAGTCTATAATAAATTCGGTCTTTCATTAATTGAATTATGTTGTTCACATAATGCTCACTTTCTAAATGGTAGAGTGTCTGGCGATAACGAAGGTAATTTTACATGTTTTGCAAACAACGGCGTGAGCGTTGTCGATTACATACTTTGTTCGTCAAATTTATTCAATTTTGTTTCCAAATTTCCAATCCTTGAAAATGATAACTCTGTGCATTTTCCCTTAATGTGTATTTTAGATTTCAAAATAGATAAGAAAGAGAATCCTCTCTCACAAAATAGTTCTATTTGTAACTTAGAGTGGAAACAGTTTCGTTGGAATGATAGTCCAAAAGATGTTTTTCTGCAAAAGTTTTCCGACATGTACACCCATTTTAATGAAAAAATTGGATATTCATTAAATCAATCTGTTTTACCATTTCGTAATGATTTTAAACAAATTATTTATGAATCGGCATATGATATGATTCGTAAACCCAATTACATTCAAAACAATGAAAACTGCCAAACAATATGGTGGGATCGTGAATGTCAATCTGCAAAACGTGAAAAAAGTATTGCCTTGCGTACATATAGGAAAACAAATACCGACTCAGACTTACGTAAATATAAGATTAAAAGGAATTCTTTCAAATCAATTTGCAAAAGTAAAAAAATAATTTTCTGTAAAATCAAAAGAAATCAGCTTGTTGAAAGCAGAAAAGACCCAAAAAAATTCTGGGGAATTCTTAGGTCTTATAAACAAAAACAGGTAACTACTACTGCTATAAAAAGTGATGCATGGTTTAAACACTTTAATACACTGCTTAATTTAGGTAGCAATACATCTAACAATATTAATGATAATAGCTATGATGATCATATCAACAACAGTACAACGGGCCAGACTATATAGGATCAAATACGCTGCGATCACGACTGCAATGATTTAAACCGTCCGATATCCAACGATGAGATAGTACAAAGTATAAAAGCTATGAAAAATTGTAAAGCACCCGGTCCAGATGGTCTCTGTGCCGAATTTTATAAGTATACGCTTTCTGATACCCTCCCCTTTTTAAATCGGCTTTTTAATGAAATTTTTGATAGCTCAAACGTTCCTGTGGATTGGTGTAGAAGTATTATAACACCCATACATAAGAAAGGTAGTTTAGCAGATCCTGACAATTTTCGTGGGATTTCGCTTATTGATAGCATCTGCAAAATATTTGTTAATATTTTATCGTCTAGATTAACTTACTGGTGTGATAATAACCCTGTTATTGACGAATCACAGGCCGGTTTCCGTAAAAAATATTCCCCCATAGATAATATGTTTAACTTAATGGCGTTAGGACAAAAATACCTATCAAAGAGAAAAGGAAGATTCTACTGTATTTTTATTGATTATGAAAAAGCGTTTGATAGCATAAACCACGAAAAGTTATGGAATGCATTTGACCGAAAAGGTATTAGTGGAAAGTTTCTCTCTACTCTTCAATGTATGTATGGACAGTTACAGTCTTGTGTCAAAGTTCAAAACTCACTCACAAATTATTTCAAATGTTCTGTAGGTACTCGTCAGGGCTGTAATGCAAGCCCAACAATATTTTCTTTATTTATAAATGATTTAGCAGAATTTCTTCAACGGACATGTAAACACGGCATTTTTGTTACAGATTCTATTAAAGAATTGAACCTTCTAATGTTTGCAGATGACGTATCTAGTTTCTCCGATACTGTTGCTCGGCTACAACGTCAAATTAACGAAATATCGAATTTCTCATCTTTGGTAGGAATCAAAATTAATTTAGACAAAACTGAAATTGTTGTCTTCAGAAATGGTGGTATAGTAAAACATACAGAAAAGTGGTTTTTGGACAATAAGGAAATTGAAGTCGTTTCATTTTTTAAATATTTAGGTCTTTATTTTACGTCAAAGTTATCATGGTGTAAGTCTCATGAGATGCTTTCTCACCAAGCTACGAAAGCAATGAATTATATTCTTAGAACTCGAAGACACTTTGGATTTTTAGGAATATGCGACATGTTCAAAATTTTCGATTCTGTAGTTAAACCGATTCTTTGCTATGGGGCTCAGCTTTGGGGCTTTAATGTCGTTGATAAGATAGAAAGAGTCCAAATTCGTTTTTGTAGAAGAGTGTGTAACCTTTCAGATCACACTTGCGATGCTTTTGCGCTTGGCGAGTGTGGTCGATTATCGCTTTGTACATCTTATATGACTATCTGTCTTATAAATTGGCTTAAAGCCATACGGATGGAGAATGAAAGGTACCCAAGACAATGTTATTTGATGCTAAAACAACCAGATTCAGTTGGAAGACGAACTTGGGCAACTTGTATAAAAATATGTTATTTTTATACGGTTTCGGTTACGTCTGGTTAACCCATGATATTGGTAATGACGACGCCTTCTTGAAACTGTTTTCTCAACGTCTGATTGACACTTATTCACAAAAGTGGGCTTCTGATATAAATAACACCTCTAAAGCATTAACTTACAAATATTTTAAATCTGCATTAAACCCAGAATTTTATCTTACTATCGACATACCGTTCGTTTACAGACGTATTCTTTCTAATTTTCGATGCTCTAATCACGATCTTATGATCGAACGTGGTAGGCATACAGGGTTAGATAGAGATAAACGCTTTTGCTCTTTTTGTAAACGTTTAAATATTGAAATTATCGAAGACGAATACCATGCCTTCTTTGAATGTTCTTTATACGAGGATATAAGACTTGAACTTTTTCCTCGCTATTGGCTAAGGAATAGGAATAGACTAAACTTCTATCGCATTATGGAATTAAATGATAGATACACTGTTAATTGGTTGCAAAGTATTTAATTGAAATTTTCAAGTTAAGAAAAAGTATAGAATAATTCAAAATGTCTGCTGTATATGTAATGATTGTGTCAACCGATTGATGTCACTCAATGACACTTCTCTTGTTTGTTATTATGTAAATGTTAATGGGCTTTATACTTGATTAAAATATTGTATTGTATTGTATTGTATTGTATCAATTTTCTTGCTAATTGGATGTTGCTGGACACACTCACGTGCGTGCTCGAGATGCACTGGTACCTTGGGCAAAAATCATTATTTCATACGTCCCCTCTCTCTCTCATTCTCTCTCTCTCTCTCTCTCTCTCTCTCTCTCACTCTCTCTCTCTCTCTCTCTCTCTCTCACACACACACACACACACATCCCTCTCTCTCTCTCTCACCCCCCTCTCTCTCTCTCACACACACACACACACACCTCTCTCTCTCTCTTTCTCTGAGGTAGATTCAAGTTGGAGTGCGTCTCAATCGCTATGATGTGCTAACTATTGTTTTGCAATCGAGAATAAAATCAATAGTGTAAAGAATGTAATGATGTTGCTTTTGACTACAAATAGACAACTAAACCTGTTACATATATGCTTCTCATGTCTACCTCCATTTCGGACAAACACATTTGTAACACACTTTATCTGTTACGAATGTGATCATGTACGTAACAAATGTGTTACATATATGATTTGTTACAAATATGACCTAACAAGGCATTATGTAAAATTGAGTGAACAAAAAATGTATTTCGATGAGTGCTGGGGCTAAGAAAGAAAATAAAGCGTTTATGTTCATTAAATCAAGAATTTATTAACCTCACTCGAAAATTAAAAAAAATGCTATCCTATTCCTATAATGAAAAAGTGACACGAAATGCGGAAATTGTGGGTTTGTTTCTAAAAAACACGTCATTTCGCACGAGATTGCATGGCAACGATGATCATGACGTCATATACATATAACGTCTTGCTAAGAATAAAAATATACACTTTTGGACGTACGAGTAGTTTTCTCTTCAATATAAATTTTCCCAAAACATACCAACTAGCTGTAGTGTAGACCTTGATTGAGAGCTTCTCTACGCGATTCTGTAACTTTAATAAAACTTTAGCGTTTAGATTTATCTGCCCTCAAATCGCGGCTATATCCGGCAAAATCGTATGTTTTATCGGTGTAGAACATTCCGTTTAGAAGGAATCGAACAAAGTTCAATTCATTCTTCTCTTCAATCCTCTACTGATCAATCAACGTTTTCTGCCGTTAACGCCTGGGTTTCGTCTCGTAAAGTACTAGGTGGGCGACACCTTAAGGGTTTCGCAGAAGAGGAATGAAGAGAAGATGATTTGAATGTCCATATTACGGTTGATCTTTCTCATTACTGTTTGCGAAAAAAGGCTAAACGAAACAGAAAACGATAGAAGGATTATTTCTTTTTTTTAATGTTAGATCGATAGGCTTTATGTTAAATTGAGTGAACAAAAATGTATTTCCACGAGTATTTGAGGCCACGAAGGAAATTTAGCGTTCGGTATTCAATCAATCAAGGACTTATTAACCTTACACGAAAATTAAAAACGGTTCTCCTATTCCTTTAATGCAAAAATAACCCGAAATGCGGAAATTGTAGGATTGTTTCTTAAAAAGCGCTTCATTTCGCACGAGATTGCATGGCAACGTTGATCATGACGTCATATGTATAATGTCTTGTTTAGACGAAAAAATAAACACATTCGGGCGTATTTTTCTCTTCAAAACAAATTTTCACAGACATACCAATTAGCTGTAGACTTAGATGGAGAGCTCCTCAACGCGATTATGTAACTTTTATCAAACTTTGTCGTTTAGATTTCTTTGCCCTCAAATCGCGGCTATATCCGGCATAATCGTTTGTTCAATCGTTGTAGAACATTTCGTTCCGAAAGAATCGAACAAAGTTTAATTCATTCTTCTCTTCATTCCTCTATGCACATAACGACCCGAAAACGCACATTTCATGCAACTATGAGTCAAAAGTCATGTACTAGGTGGGCAACACTTCAAGGGTTTCGCAGAAGAGGAATGAAGAGAAGATGAATCAAAAATCCAAATTGTGGTTGATCTTACTCTTACTTTTTGCGAAAAAGGGGAAACAAACAAACACACACACAAACACACACACACACACAAAAAATACATGGGTTATCTCCTTTTTCAGTGTAAGATATATAGGCTTTATGTTAAATTGGGTGAACATATCGAATTTTCACGAGTCTTGAGCTACGAAAAAAAGTATAGCTTTAATGTTTGGCGTTAAATAAATCAAGAATTATTAACCTTACTCGCAAATTAAAAACGGCTATCCTATTCTTTATATGCAAACATGACACGAAATGCGAAAATTAGAGGATTGTTTCTTAAAAGCGCGTCGCTTCGCACGAGATTGCATGACAACGTCGATCATGACGTCATAGGTATAATGGGTTGCTTAGATGGGAAATATTCACATTTAGTTATTTTCTCTTCAATACGAATTTTCCCAGACATACCAACTAGCTGTAGACCTAGATGGAGAGCTCCTCTACGCGATTCTATAACTTATATAAAACTTTATCGTTTAGATTTGTCTGCCCTCAAATCGCGGCTATATCCGGCAAAATCGTATGTTTTATCGGTGTATAACATTCCGTTCCGAAGGAATCGAACAAAGTTCAATTAATTCTTCTCTTCATTCCTCTATAAAATAGAGGATTTGTCCTCCTTGCCTAGGAGGATTGAAACAAACGAGACCCGTCAAAGAAATATGGAGCATATGAGAATTATGATAAATATATTTTAAAAATAGATAAAAGGCCAACGTAGTTCGTAATTTAAAAATGATTATATATCATTTTCGCATGACACCTGTAAATGCATTGGCCACTTTTTATCTCGGCATTAGAATCCCAAACAACCAAAGCCTCATTTGCAGGATCGGTTATCGTTATTAGTAGTGTATTTTTGAGTGGGGAGAGGGATAAAAAAGAGGGATAAAAAGAGGGATAAAAAAAATTGAAAAGATGTAATGATGACGTCACCTAGATTTCTTGTAAGGGTATACTGGGTTGATAAGGGCGTCATTAAGACGTTGATAGCGTATTGAGTTTTTAAACAAATCTATATGAATAATTCCATGACATAAAAAGTAATGAAGTGTTATTGAAATAGTTCATTTTATGTTTGTCATGTGAGAATAAATGTTGGATACAATGAATACAAAGGATAAAGACGTGATTTTAAAAAGATATTATTTTAATCCTAAAAATGCCTCTGCTTACTGGGGTCCCGATAAGCTATTGAGAGTTCTTCAGAAAAAATATCCCAATGTATTTACCCGTAAATACATTTCTCAGTGGCTGAATAAACAAGATGCTTATGCAATACAAAAACCAGTTCGTCATCGTTTTCAAACAGCTAATGTGAGAGTTACTTCAATCAATGAACAATGGGACATCGACTTGCTTTCCATGATAAATTTAAGTGATGAAAACGGTGGTGTTCGATATTTATTGTTTGCAATTGACATATTAAGTAGGAAGCTGAGAGTGCAGCCTTTAAAAGACAAAACTGCAAAGTCAGTTGTTGAAGGTATGAAACAAATTATTAAAGAGGTGAAACCAAGAAAAGTGAGAGCAGATAAAGGTTCGGAATTTGTGAATAGATGGTTCAAAAAGTTGATGAAAGTGGAAGATATTTTTTTTTATACCACGCAAAATCCGCAAAAGGCCAACTTTGCAGAAAGGGTCCAACGCACGGTAAAAACAATTATCTATAGGTACATGAGGTACCACGGTAGCTATCGTTATATAGATGTGCTAGACGATATTGTTGGTAATTACAATAATACCCCACACAGAAGCCTTAATGATTTAGCCCCGAATGAAGTAACCAAAGAAAACGAGGCCGACGTTTGGGCGTACGTATATTTGAAAAAACGCAAGAGTGTAAAAACAAAACCTGTATATTTTTTGAAACTGGGTGATTATGTTCGCGTCAGCTTTACAAAATCGTTATTTCGGAGAGCCTACCAAGAACAGTACACAACCGAAGTGTTTCGAGTAGCGGGTAGGTTACTAAAGCAGGGAATTCCTATGTATCGTTTAAAGGATTTAAAAGACGAAATTATAAAAGGTTTGTTTTATACAAGCGAATTGCAGAAAGTGGATAAAGACGAGAACAGTCTCTGGTTTATCGAGCGCATTGTTAAGCGAAGAAAACGAAAGAAGAGGTTAGAGTATTTTGTAAAATGGCAAGGTTTCCCGGATACATTTAATAGTTGGGTAGATGCCAGTGACGTTAAAGACACAGATAAGAGTGAGCAGTAAACATGGATCGTTATATTTACGTGCAAAGCAATGAGAGTAATACGTTTTTTACAGGAAACGAGGTCACAAATTTCAAAGTACAATTGAAATATCCGTTACAACTTCCTGGAATATGGAAAGTGGCTTTAGTTGAATTCCATGCAACTGAAAAAACAAAATCAAAAGCGAACGATGGATTGTACATTTATTCAGATTTGTGTAAAGAAAGCATCGTTGAAGGCGAGGAACGTCCATTATTACGACGTTTAGAAAAAAGTACCAAAAGCACGTGGGATTACATTTTAAGCACCCCTTTTTATGTTAATGTGGCTAAAAACGAAGTGCGGGAATTCAACATCTATATAAAAGGCGAAACTAGTTCATCGAGTTTAGATTTACGAGACCCAGTCCGGTTGACGTTACATTTGAGGCGGTACCCGTTTTTATCTTAAAGATGAAACTTTATGTACCAAATCCACAAAAGTGGACTGATTTCTTCAATCGTGTGAGTACTGGAAAAACGACTATAAACCAATCAGGAGCAGGAAGAAAACCAAGAGTTATTACTGTAGACCAATTAAAACCGGTGGAGGGCAAGCAGTTATCTGTTAAAGCTGTTTTACCGTCCGAACAGACAGCTGCACAAGCGAAATCGGAATTAGAGAGAGAGAATATAAATCCTGAGGCAGTTGAAAAAATGTTTCAGTCTACCTCTGGACGTTCAAGAAAGAGAAAGTCAAAATTAATTTCGACTCATAAATCAAAACGTCGTCGTTTGAACTCAAAACGTGGAAAACGTGGTCGCGTAGATTCAAAAGGACAGCGTGGTGCGGGGAAAAAAAGGCGTGCAGGTAAAAAACGTTCTCATAGAAAAAGAGTGCGTTCTACAAGAAGGAATACCACTAAGAAGAGAGACATATTTGAGATTTGAAAATGTCAACATTTAACGAAGAGCAGTTCAAGGAAGGATTAGTGTCCGAACTTAGTCTGTATGATTTACCGAGTACACAAACGAGTGTGAAAGAATTCAGAGATGAAGAAATTCGACCCATATCACAAGTGTCATCAGACGGACCATTTGAGTTTAGAATCAATGCACAGAATTCTTTGGACTATTTAGATCTGAAAAATTCGCAAATTTATGTGAGGCTCAATGTGGTGAAAGCTGATGGATCTGAACTTACATCAGAAAAAGTGGGTGCAGCAAATTTGTTTTTGCAAAGTTTGTTCTCTACAGTTGAATTAACATTGCAAAATAAAGCTACTATTACTTGCAATTACAACTCGTATAGAGCTTACATCCCGACTTTGTTGAAATACGGACATGATGCATTATCGAGTCAAATTGTGACCCAGGGATGGGAAATAGACAATGCGACTGCACCAGGAGACAGTGATCCCAGTGGTGCTAATGGTGGGTTGTTTGAAAGAGCTAAATGGATTGCTACATCGAAAACACTGGACTTGCAAGGACCCATCTTTCACGACTTATGTGACTTGGACAGATATATTTTGAATCAAGTGGATGTCAAGATTAAGTTTTACAGAAATCCAGCCAGCTTTGCGCTTCTCGCAGCTGACAATTCAGCGGATTTTAAAATTGTAATACAGGACATTTACGTCATTGCAAGGAAGATCAGGGTTAATCCTGCAGTTATTTATGGCCATGCTCAGATTCTGGAAAAGCAGAATGCACTGTACCCCTACACGAAGAAAGATGTTCGAGTTCAGACTATCGCCAAAGGAAGCAGTTCGTTTATTTGGGACAATATGTTCCAAGGGAAGCGACCAGAAACAGTTATTGTTGGATTTGTAAAGAGTAAAGCTTTAAATGGTGATTACACGACAAATCCATACAATTTTGAACATTGTAATATCACTCAGATTGTGGTTTATAACGACGGATTGCCGGTGGGTGGGACGCCCCTCAAAACAGACTTCTCAAATGATGGAGGTCTTGTTACGAGAGCCTATACTAATCTTATTCAGAGTGTTGGTAAATGGAGAAGGAACGAAGGCGTTGCTATAGACAAAAGGCATTTTACATCCGGCAGTACTTTATTTGTATTTCAGTCTGAGCCTAACTTTTCTCATCATGGTGAATACCTATCCTTGGTGAAAAGTGGGAATTCACAACTTGTTGTCCAGTTTGGAGAAGTACTTTCAGGTGAGCTTTCATCTTATGTAAATATTTGAATGTTTTTTAAAAATGATTTCTCTCTTCCGTTTCACAAAACTCATTCTTTTCGATCAAAATTAGAAATGTTCATATAAGATCCGTAACATATATGATTTCTATTTTACAGAGCCGATGACTTGTATCGTTTATTCAGAGCAACCCGCGTACCTAGAGATAACGAAAGATCGTGACTTAATTTTGCAAGTATGAACACATCTCAACTAGAATGTTTTATAAAATGTGACCCGGTCTTATCACCCTATGTTCTTGGAGTATATGCCTCAGACACTTTACCTAAACAACACATATATAAAAGATATGGATTGATAGTAAATACCGATAATTCTCATGATCCAGGAAGACATTGGTGTGCTATTTATAACGATGGGAATGGAAATATCGAGTTTTTCGATAGCTATGGTAGAACTCCAAAGGAGAATAATTCTAATATTTCGAGATGGATAGAACAAAGAGCAAAATTACTACACATGAACAGAAAACAGATCCAAAGTAATCATTCGAAAGTGTGTGGACTTTATTGTATTTTATACTTACATCAAAGGTTGAAAGGAGTATGCATGGACGACTTTGTAGCCTCATTTAGTACATGTATGGACTATAATGATGCATATGTTCAAAACCTTGTTTTGTCTGCTTTTCCAGAATGCATTTCAAATAATGCAATATATAATCAGATTTGTGTTTCGCTTTCTCTATGTTACTGATAAAATACAGTGTGTAAATAAAAGAAAATGAACAACAAGTTGTTGATTTATATATTTTATTTATATATTTTATCTATATATGCTTAAAAATTATAATGGCTTTTAACAATTTTCATAAGGAGTAATTTTGCAATCATTTAAGAAGAAACATTGATCTTCGTTGGGAGTGAATATCCGATCATCGAAAATCAAAGATTCATCTTGAATATGTACTTTTCCAAACGTTCTATATGGCAGATTGGCTTCGAGTGAAACCTCCATTGAAACTTCATTGGGATTGTTATAAACCTGTTTAGATACCTCTTCATTCATCTGACAATCTGACATACATTCGTCTCTTTGATTTATCTTGAAATGTCCATAAGCATAACTTTCGATTGAATTGAGAAGAAACCTCTTATCGTCGAAAGCGGACAACCCTGTTTTATATATGTTTTCACAATAAAGGACATGCTTATGACTTCTGAGGGATGACATAAGAGATACTTTTCTAGTTTCATCAAACAAAGTAGATTTGTAATGTTCATGTCGGAGGTCCTTTTTCACAACCTCTTTTGAAACGCCTTTAGCACGCTTTTCTTCCTTAACATTGCACTTAAAACTATATAGTTTAGAGCGAAGGCCAACAAACTCCGCAATAGGCTCCCCATTCATTTCGTCTTTCATTTTCCCGAGAGTCTTTTTATTCTGTTCACTATAAAGAAAGTGGTCAATGGGAAAGTCCGAGGTGTCAAATAAGTCTATGTCATGTAGCATATCCCTGTAAATATCGTCTGTTTCGCAGTGGAAAAGAAAACTATCTGTGTCTGTCATTTGAAGTTGAGCCTTTTCTCCATACCGTCGCTTGATATATCCATACCAGAAATCATACATAAGACATTTACTCAAATCTGAAATGAAAATAAAAGCTGATTTTATTACCGATGTAAAGTTGTTTAAGAGCAACAAGCTATAATTGATTTGATTTAAAAGCCGAGGTTATATTAACACAATTAAATACCATGAACCTTACCGAGAATACACATTCCACAGTAGCTAGGTTTGGAAAGTTTAACTTTGGAACGGAGTAGTTCCACTGCAACGAGATCCTCATTGAATATGGTGGATGTCTTATATGTTGATTTAGCTGAGAGCTTCCGTAATCTTTCCTCTATGTGCACCAATTCGATGTTCTTGTACTTGCGTTCATTTTGAAGGGTCTAAAAAATGATGAATGAAATTTATATTTAAGAAGGGTTATACTCATAATAAAAGGAAATCAAAAGATGTGCTAAAATAAATGTTTAGTCATTGACATATATTGTAGTTGAATCATTCTTGTTTTGAATTAATATTGAAAGAAAATATGAAAAATAAGAATTGACAAAGGCATTAATTGATCCAAAATACACATTTTTAAACATAAACAATGATAAAGAATTGATTAAAATTAGGTATGGAAAAAAATAATAACAGGACTAACCTTTCCATACGCACTCACGTTCAAAAGTTTGAAGAAAGCCTTCTCAAATGGAGATTTAGCTCGTTTTCTCATCTTTGTGTTGAAGTCAATATAAGGTTTCATCCATGCTTCCTGTCGGAATTGTAAAATCCGGTGGATTTTCTTTATTTTCATCCCAAGTTTCACATACAATTGTAAATTTCTGTAGTGCAGAATGTAGTGGGATTTATCTTCTAGAGTGGCGAGTAATTTTTTTATCCCTCCCCTTGTCGGTAGTTGGTCTTCATCATTTAGATCGTGCAGTTTCCGAAGTAAATGTTGTGCATAGGGGGAAAGTTGTTCATTTGTAATTGTCTTTCGCTCAGGTGCCAGAGGAAGACAATTGTGTAGGTCATGGAGTTCTGCAGGATATTGAAGAGAAACCTCCAATATATATCCAATTTGGCTATCATCTTTGATTCTCATGACATCAAATTCTTCAACATTTTCTACAAAATTGAATTCTCCAACAGGAAGCGGTTGGAGCATTGCGTGACCATATAGGTTATTAGCATCCACATACATGAGATACGAGGTTGTTTCTGACTGATCATAATCTTCGAGATACGGATTGTTCGCTTTTTGGAAACGATTTGAAATTTGAGACAGTCCACCTCGAGTACCTGCTTCTATCATGAGTATTTGATCAATATCTGTTAGCAATTCTAGTTCAATACCCGTCATTTTAAGTAAGCTTGACCAGGATAAGCCGGGTGAAGTGTAAAAATGGCATGGATCTAACTCGTAATGCCCAAGACAAACTTTTCTGAAAGATTCGAAAACATCAGCCAGTAACAATACATCCGTTTTCACGTATAAATCGTGATAATCTCCTAACGATGACAAGTTGAATTCCTCAAACACTTTCTTTGCATGGGCGTATTCTTCATCAGAAATACCCTCTTTCTTTAAAGAAGAATAGAATTCGTACTGTGGTGGTAACTCTTTATCCTCGAACCGATGAAACGAGTCTACATAGTCATAAGGGTAAATACCTTTGCGCACAAGTAACTTGACCTGGTCATTATCTTCAAATTCCGAGAGTAGGTGTGGAAACGCGTCAATACCATCTTGTTTAAGATTATTTACTAGTGTTTCCAATGAACTTGGTAGAAACTGAAAACTATCCAAAAATCTTAGACTCCCTAAAGAGAATGAAATATATCGTTCAGAAGTTTGACAAATGCAGTTTAATTTAAAATCTTTGAATTCTCCCAAGCTCTCACACAAGATGTGTGCGTCGAAATTGCGTAAATTATGAAACATGACGCATGTGAATTTTGCTTGTTTACATTGAAGGTTGCATAATTGGCATGCAGGGCCGATGATTGATCCATCAAGATGATTGTGATGGACAACTATTTTTTTATATGTCCTATCATATATAGTAAATTGCTTCTTGCAAAGACAACAGTATTTTGCATTATCAATGTATCCTTCGTGTTCTGGCATGGGTTCTATGTGTGACAAAATTTCTTGAATTTGTCTTTGTTCTTCTAGCAAACACTCTATTAGCCTTTTAGCAGCCTGTGGACCTCGGTAAACAACTGTAGGTTTCGTATATCGTGAGTCTTCCGATACAACTTTATATGCATACCCACATACTTCTAATTTCGTGGTAGGCGTGGTCGATGCGCAATCTGGATTCGGCATGCACGTTTGGAGCTTGACATTCAATGTTTCGAAATCGGCATAGATTACAAAAGGAACTCTAAGCGTTTTCTCGTACTCTTTGAATTTGAGTGTAGTACCATCTTCTGGTAATATAACCTTTTGAGGTCCATGTGCGGAGCAGTATTCTATATGGTTTTTTAAGAGGTCTTCTCTAGTGAAGCCGTGTAAACAGTATGGACAAAAATAAGTTTTTCCTGTGTGTTTTTTAGTTCGAGAAAGAAAGCGATTTAGATCAGTGATTAAGCAATAATGTGATGTGTCCTGTGATGTTAGCCATAATAAATTGACGTGATGATTTCGGTTGTTTTGGTTTGTTACTCGTAACGGTATGATACTTCCATCTTCGAACCCAAAAACATTGACGGAAATACTAACATTTTGTCTTTCAAATTTTGAAATATCTGCTATGGTCACGGGATAAAATATTCCAGTCATCACGAGTTCATTTTTGTAGCTTTCATATGATTCTTGATAATCTGGAAATTTCTCTTGGGGAAAAAGAGATGCCAATATGCAATAAAGGAAACATTTGTCGTCATTGTTTCGAATGTTCAAAATACTTTGACTTCGCAAAAGTGTTTGTGGTAATTTGATATATGTTGAACCAGATATTGGTCTGTACAACACTGTATGGATTTCAAGCTTAATTATTCTTTTGACGAACCAATTTGATCCCTCTCTTTGATATTTTTCTAATGCAGCAAACATTTTTTGAAACGCTTCATTCAAATCATGCTCTTGCAAGTCCTCGTCGGTTAAAAAACGATATGTACCGCTCCGAAAGTAAGGGGTTGAGGTCGTCAATTCATTCCCATCATCTCTTTGCATTTCAATTTGAACGCACAAATTCCATTTAATTCCCCCAAGTTGACGAACTCTTGTCATGAGATAGTTTCTTATTTCATCTTTTATACTTGCGAAAAATGCTAGTATGTCATATCTTTGATTTTGTCTCGGATAAATATTTCTGTTTTCAACATTATTTTTAAGAGCTGATTCGTCCTCGTGACGATGGTTGTCGTTAATTTCACGAGTTTTTGATTGTGAATCAGCACGCGCTTGATCACCGGTTTCTCCTTGGTTTGGAATATTTTTTGTTGCATCATTATCATATAGTCTTTTTGATAACGTCTTTTGTCTACCACCCTCTTGGTTTAATGGATGGCTGTGTTCGACATGTTCCACTAGATTTCGATAGGATGAAAACTCCAGATTACAATGACGACATGAAAATAAATTTGATGATTTTGTTGAACTGGTCCGATGTACAGTGGCTATATGACGAGCCATGTTATCTTTTCTGGTAAAAGACTTATTACAAATGTTGCAGAAAAAAATCGGTTTTGTTGCGTGACCCTGTTTGTGAGCTGTATTTTCATGTTTTTTCAAATTCGATCCAAAACTAAACAGTTTTCCGCAATGTTTACATTGATGTTTACGTTGATGTATTTGCATATGTTGCCTTAAAAGTGGTTTTGTTTTAAACTTTTTAAAACAAACCTCACACTGTACGTCATTGTTCTTTAAATCTTTTTCATTTTTTCCCGACTCTGCCATCATACTTTTATACAACTAATGTTTTATGTGTCAAATAATGAATTCCATTCACATATATTCCAACACTACAATTATCATTTTTTACACAGAAACACTCTCATATTGTGTATTCACTAATATCCAATTATCATTTGTTGGTAAATCCATCAAGTCTATTCATGAACGTTTTTTCCAAAACCTTGATTTTAAGTAATTGTTTTCTTGCTGTACCGCACCTTTCTTTATAACTGTTGAGAAACAATTAAATGAACACGAAACAAATCTCACAGTATGTTCTACCGATAATTACTTTTAACGAAAGAAGAATGTGTGATACATTGATAGACATCAAAAACTACTAGCATGACAAAATGAATGAAAGGAACAGCTGTAATAGAGACGTAAATGCTCATAAAGAACAGAGTTTTATTAGATAAGTCACATAACAACACGTGTTTGTATTAAAAAGATAATTAAAAAGTCTTACATCAGAAAAATACTAAATGGGAAAAAAAATGAAAGCTATTAACCGAATACATCAAAGTAATTGTATAAATCCTTGATTTTACTAACAGATGTAAAACCCATTAACTTACTAACCGGTTACACGAAAGAAAATAAATAGGCGTTTAATTGTACTTACAGATGTAGAAACAATTTCATTATATTAGATAGAAGGATCTACACAGTATTTATTACCATTCAGAACCGTGGGAAAGTTGTATAATCAGGATTCTCATGGTCAGAAATGATGCTTCGAAGAAATATACTTAATTTTGATACGCGGAAGTGAATAGAAAGGTATCATCTTATGCAAGATACAAACTTCATTGAAAGGTTACTTACTTTTAAATCGTATAATTTATCCACTCTAGTTTTGGCTTCTTACTATCTTTTGAGGAAGGATTGTTGACAATACTTGTAGACTTCTTTTGGCGTTTAATTTTATCCTTAAATCCAAATCTCATTTTGGATAAAGGCTTTTTCACGAAAAAAGGTGGGTTTTCGATAGTTTCCACCCCTTGTCCTTCTTGCGGTGTTGAAGATTGCTCCCTTGCTTTTCCTTTAATCTCCATTCTCTTTGAGTTTGTAATTCGATTTTCTCTATTGTCTCGATCCTCTATCCTCGTAGTATTGCCGTCGACATAATTATCTTCGTCTTCGGTGATCGAATTTTTTAGCAAACGTTCGTATTTTATTTTAGAAATCAGAACCATTTCTTGTGCCATGTTTTAATTGAGTTCTTCTTTCACTACACGTAGCAAAGACAATATTGGTTCCGAATATCTTATAAGAAGTTTTTTCCTCTCTCGCTGTGAAAGCCGTTTGCTGACAAATCTCCGAATAACGGCTCTCTTTTTTCTCAAACGATTTTTATCTTTATCGGGCAGCTCTCTGTTACCCATCAAAACATTGAAAACTATTTGCACAATCGCTTGTAATTGTGATTTTTGTATCGTTTTTAACAAAGCTGCCCTCTGTTTTAAAGAGGTATTTAATATAAGCCTTAAAAAGTCTCCTTCTTTTTCCTTTAAATCGTTCATGCTTCCTTCTCCGGTAGGTACACAATCATAGTCTGGTGAGGGAGAATTCTTGTCCTTAATTTATATTTAGGATCCGAGTGTGGAGAGAGATCCACGAGTAAATACCCATATGGCTTTTCAGTCGACTTTTTGTAACTTTCCATGAAATATTTTAAATTTCCTGGAAAGATTTGTCGTCCAAGTGTTTGTATTTGTAATTCGTCACGTCTATTTTTGAATAGAAAGAAATAATGCGTATTTAGACTAATTGTTCGGAATTCTTTACCGGGACTAAAGGCATTTTGGGACACAAGGATGCAAAAGAAATTGTAATTGTGTGCAAATTTTGTAAATATATTGGCCATTACTCTACTGGAACTAGCTTCGGCCATGTTGTCCTCTGAAATTATCAGCTTATGTCCTGGTTCTTCTTCGTGCCACGTGTCAAGGTCTTGTTTGGATGGTAAGCCCTCCACAAATGTCAAATTGGATACTTCTCTTTTCAATTGATCATACAATGGTTGGTATACGCCATAGCAATAATAAATTTTCTTTATAGGCGAAATGAACATGCCGTCTGCATGTTTTATAATCTCTTGGATGAGTCTGGTCTTCCCGGAATTACTGGGTCCTATGCATAGGAATATATTGAATATAAAACCTTCTCAAAAAGTTATGAAAAGCATAAAATAGATGACAACTATTCAAATAATCTTTTCTGTCAGGTACAAAAAGGAAAAAAAATAAAAACGAAACCCCTATGAGGATACAAACTTCTTAAAGGAATAAAACAGTATAGGTTAAATATAAAATATGGACAACGATTCTTAAAAACTTTCCAAGTAATCTATAGGGTCAGGAGCCATTAGCAATACAAATGACAGAAAGCCATAAGTAAAACTATTGCTTGTCCAAATTTGTTGATATTAAATGGGGAGATGGTAGACAGACAGACAGACAGCACTAAAACAAATACTCCATCTTTGGTCTAGGAGTCATAAAATTCGAAGAAAAACTACATACCAATCACAAGTGCCGTTGCAGCAGTTTGTAACTTAATTATACTGTCCATGGCTTAAGCAGTCTTGTTTATGTATGGTTTAGAATGACAATTGCCACACTTTAAATAATTGCAGGGTAGAAGTAACACAAAAAGTACTTTTGGTTTCTATCTTTATTTTACTATACAATATTTATTTAGCTATACAATATATAAGACAACATCTAAGGCATACAATTATGACATAGTAACTAATTATTTCTATCCCTGAAAAGTCTTTGTTCCACTTTTTCAATTGTACATATCGTATTGATTAATCGATCTTTCCATTTTTCCGTTTTCATAGTTTCTCTCCAATCGCGACAGTTCAATTTTAGCTTGTAGACCTCGATCAATGTGAGTGGTATCTCCTCTAAACCTATCACAACCTCGTTCCATTTCGAAATAATGTCAGATTCTCTAATTCTTTGTAAAATGATGTCCCAATACTGTAATAACTGTTGTTTTGTATTTAGCATCAAACATGTGTGGTTCCGTTGTGAAAGTTCCCCCGTTGCACAGCCTCTGCATCCAGTTTTACGCATGTTTATTAATACTTTTTTAATTTCTTCACTATAGAAAAAATCAAAATAGCTATCCAATAACGATACATGTCTTCTATCCATCACCAAGGAAGCTTAAAATCCTTCTTTTCATCAAAGAAAAATGAAAAAGAGCTGCCTACGTCTATGCTTTCCTCAAACTGTTTTTCCCCGTATCCAATGATTTTTAGAAAAACACAATCTTTAGACCATTTTTTATGTTCCACAAAAGGATTGTCACTATATTCCCACTGCGATAATTTTAAACCACATGCGAAGCATTCACATGTATCTCCTTCTTTCGTGTAAATAAATCCAGCAGTTGCCATTAAATACTTGTCTTGGCGTATTTGTTTCGGCCAAGTATGAAATGTAGAAAGTCTGTCTTGAAACAGCATAAAGCTTTGGTGTTTGAACTTTAATTTCATGTTCAATGAGTCTGAAACGTCCATTCTTAGTGTACTTCACCGTAGCTACTTTAAAAGTAAATGTTCGTAATACCTACTATCGTTATTAAAAATGAATGAGCGACTCTATTCCTCTATGGGTATTTTTATCCCTTCTTTTCTACTGTCTAAAGTTGGTGATGGTAAAATATATCCAATCGCACTACATAATAAACTTATCCATAGTTCTGTATTACCATTCTGTATTGAAATATTGACAATCGAGGTGATTACAATAATATATACCATTAACACTTGAAACAGGCATAATAAATCGCTTTTTGGAAGATCTGCTCCGAGAAAAGTCCATTTCTCCTGCTTATGTTCCATTGTGAACTCACCAGTGTTCATAATCTAAATAGCCTATTGGGTTGCAAATTTCACATTTTAATAATGAAATTTCGTTCAAGTGTTGACTGTTACAGGTTGTATTCGCAAATTGTCCACTAAGGAGCTCAACAGGAAACGGATTAGTTTCATATCCAGTCTGTGCGTTTCCATCAACGTTGCTTTTATCCGGGGTATTTGATTGCAATCGAAATACAGCACTTTGAAAATCCCACGCATCATCTCCATCATAATCGAGGATACCCAATTGATTTTGTGGTATTTCAAATATTTTTTGATGTTCTTTTCTCTGTTCGTTATCGAATAACCTTTGCTTTACTTTATTATTCAAATCTAGTGAAGCCGGTGTTTCAGAATGTTTGTCTCTTGGACTTTGTTTTTTCAATGTACTCCCTTGAATGACGTACTCGTCTTCGTGTTTGGAAGGTGTGCTTACTGCATCGATACGGCATGGTTTGCATTCTTTCATAGAACGTTTTCTTAGTCCTCGTTTTTCTATGCATGGTTTGACACGACTTTTTTGTGGTCCTTTGACAGTTATTTGCCTTTTGTAACGTTTCAAATGTTTAATACTACTTACATGACAGCTGAAAAAATATTCAGATATCCAAATATCACATGTTGAGCAAAAAAAATTTTGAAAGCGTCTTTTTTTCTTTGCAAGTGATTCCTCTGTGATAAATTCCATGGTCACTGTTTTTTAAGAAATGAACACAAGAATAAAATGCTTACTTCAGCTTTAGAAATAAACCACAAATCTGTCTCTGTAAATGTAACAAATTTTGAAGCGTTTTTTATTGTCACTGAAATACCACTTCGCTTTTGTTTTAGAGTAATTGATAAAGTCGCACTTATTTCGCACAGTATCGTTTTTTTCTTTTGATTATAATGTATGTGTTTAAATTCCCCCTGTTGGTACAATCTTCTAACTAAATCAATTTCTGTTTGTGTCATATCACAAAAGTCTTAATATGGCTGAAAGCGACGATATTTTGGGTGGATCGGCAACACTTTTACTACCTCACCCTGTTGATGGCTTTCGGGACAGTTTGCTATGTTTTCCGATGCTGGTGGAGTATTTTCTTTGTTTGTCTCAAAGGGTTCATCTAAATACGTCTGGGCCTGGGCAATTGGTACTCCAATATGCTGAAATAAATTAGATATTCTGATGAAAATATCGCCAATTTTAAAATAATGGCTTAAAATGAAAAACAAACAATTATCAAAGTCGTTCGATAAACTCTTTTACAGATCAAACATAAATGATAAATACCTGTTCACTTTCTATTTGTTCAGCAAACGGTTGTAGTTCTTTTAAACATTCCCTCAGATTCACAACATCAGTCCACTTAAACGACAGACTTTTCGACTTTGTTTTGTCATACTGCCCATTATTCCAACATTTAGAGTTGTCATTAATATGTAAGTATATCTTATCATTCCATTTTGTGAGAGCCACTTCTCTCCCGTATCCAAATTTTCCTATCACTTTAAGCAAGAAACCCTCGGAATCGAATGTTGGTTCCATAGCTAAGTTCTAAGATTTTGTAGCAAATACTAGTTATCCTGAAACACAACGCCCATATATACCCCATTACACTCACCGTATTGGTCGACTGCAACGATTGTGTTTATTTCCGATTGGCTATATTTAATATCATAAAAAATATGTTCCCACGAAACCAGCATACTTATTGTTTAAGTGTCCTATTCCTAATATTTAACAGCTGCAGTAAAGAGGCGAAAGCAATTAACTGAAACGTGCCCCGTGCTGTGAAAAGACCATTTTCATGTATATTTATAATCTGTTTTAAATTAGGTTTTATCGATAATATCTTTGTATCGAGACCATTTTGATAAACACAGCTGCAGATTAAAAGATAAAAGCACTTATACTTAGGTTCCCACGAAACCAACATACTTATTGTTTAAGTGTCCTATTCATGATATTTAACACCTGCAGTAAAGAGGCGAAAGCAATTAACTGAAACGTGTCCCTGCTGTGAAAAGACCCTTTTCATGTATATTTATAATCTGTTTTGAATTAGGGTTTACCGATAATATCTTTGTATAGAAACTAATTTGATAAACACAGCTGCAGATTAAAAGATAAAACCATGTATACTGAGTATATTTAAAACGCAGAGGTGAAACTTCTTCCGGTATATTTTTTCAGATAACAAAAAAAAAACTGTCACAGGAATGACATTTTGGAGTCTTGAGTGTATGAACAATTATTTTGAGCATGAAATACCAAATTTTGCATTTGTTGCGTACACAGCTTTTCTCAACCAGAAAACGTCTTTGGTTGTGTTTTTTTTAATCGCGGTAGTACTGGTGTAAGAAATACCAGGAATCCATCGTTAGGTGCTCCAGTCGTCGCGATATAACTGAAAGATCGTTGAAAGCGACGTTAATTCAAATCAAATCAAAATTGTTTTAATCGCCTCTTATTTTTCCGTTTTCTCGTAACAAAAGAAAACGTTTTGCTTTTTAACTTTGCCATTTTTAGCACAATTAAACATTTATGAATGAAATACGCTTAGAATAAGGAGAACGGAAAAGCGAAAATTGATCAATTATGCTTTGTTTGTTTTGAATGGGGTTTAACGCCGCTTTCAACAATCTTTCAGAATTAAGAATTAGCCTTGGTGCATTCCCGCATGCGTAAATAGTTTATGTTGAATAAAAATGATCAAACATGTTTTTATCTAATTTCAAACAACGAACTCGAGATTTGACATTTGACAGAATCTTCAAAGCACAAGTCTGAAAATCGAGAAAAGGTAAAAATCAATAATGACCTGATAAGCCCGAAAGTAACAGAAAGGTCATGACTTATTCTCACAACAGACTTCAAAAAACCTGTTTGATGATAAATGTGATTAACATCGAGACATTCAATATATCGACAAAAAAACTTTTTGTATCATAACATTCTCTGCGTTTTTAAATGTACTAAGTATAGATAATATAAAGAACATTTCTAACGCTAATAATAATCTTACTTTAATTGCTTTTCCAAATGTACTTTAATCATGTTATATTAATATCATTCTATCGAAACTTATGTTATTAGCAACAGCTGCAAAAGTACCTGAATAACACAAAGAATTATTCTCACGCTGCTAATAATCTCACTCTAATTACCTTTCAAATGTGCTTTAAAACTTATGACATTTTTTCGTTCACAACTAATATAATTAACAACAGATACATACTTAGAAATAAATCATATAGAAGAAAAGTAAGCATACTGTGATTATTATCTTTAAATTAGAATAAACCAGTTTCTAATTAGATTTAAGTATAACATTAGTATCATGTTGCGTCATTTTCAGTTTCTTAGTGAAAAGTTATAAACTCCATTCAGTGGCCGCACATATAAAAGGTGCCAAGGAATCATATTATATCACTGTGTTTTGTTGCACATATAAAAGGTGTCGTTGAATTATATTACACTACAGCGTTTTGTTGAACATCTGTTGTCAAGTTCAAATAGTGATTTAATCAACATTGTTACAGAATCGAATATCGGATAGATAACAATTCTTAAAATCAGAAGTGATATACGGTAAGTCGATTTGTTTCATTTTTTGTATATGTGAAATGTTACCAATTTAATCTATTTCAGATAAATAGCAGAATCAATGAATAAAGTACTGATTACATGCAAACTCGTCTAGTTTTCATTAAGAAATTATCATGATTTGAAAGAAGTAGTTTTCAAAAGACCTTATATAAACTTGCTTGTACCCTATGATAGAACATCTTGAATAATTGTTGGAAAGGAATATATGCTACGTTTGTACTAATTCAACTCCTTAAATTGTTATAAAGTTATTTAAAATTTATTGTGAGCTGAAACCTTGATTTCCAAATTAAAGAAAACCATAGTATCGAATTGTGTTAAGAAACCAAAAACTAACTTTTATAAGTACGCATAAAGTTGAAAGACAATTCCTAGATTCCTTACTTTCGGTTTGACAATGTAAAACATTGTGACGATAGATTGAGATATCTGCTAACTATAACTCTGCAGTCGATGAAAGATAATAGGGTGGCACTCAATTCGAACACGTAAATTTGAAGGCAGCTTCATAATATAAATTGAGAGAAATTAAATCTATAAGATGGTAATAGATATGAGAGTTACATGAAATACCCTTTTCTTAATTGAGGAGTTTTGTTTTTCAGGAATATGGACGCCAAAATCACGATAGCTGAACTCATCAATCTATCTCGAGAAATATATGAATGGGAGGTTTTTGCAGTTATGCTTGGATTCACCAGGAACCAAATTCAGTGTTTAAAGAAGAGCACACAACCTACATCAGGTCTAACATTTTGGCTGCTATTTTCATGGTACGACGTTGTGAAAGATTGTGACGAAAACTGCCGTGATTTGCTTGCAATGGCATTTGTGGCGATACAAGATAACTTAACTGCTTCCCTCATTATGGGGTGTGATAGGTATAATCTACGTGAGCTAGAAAATCTTACTATGAAAGATACGACATTAGAGAGAGTGAAAAACATTAAGTTTTAGGGTTGATAAGTGTATCTTCTGTAGCGCGCTTTTACAATATGTATACACACGTACAGTAGTACACATAACTCCAGTGAGTAAAAAGTGAAACTGAATCACAATTGCTTCCCTTCAGTTTACGCATGTATATAGATTCAACCGCCTAGAAGGTGTAATTTGTTAGTGTTTTCTCTGTATTAAAATCTATACGAAACAAATATGTTATATACCTTTTCGAATTGTATTCGCTTCTTCTAACAAAACATAGGTCATTTTAATTCCTGAACTTATTGTATAAAAGTATGAATAAATGTTTCTTATTTGTACTATTTATTGTTCTATTGTTTCACTTCCATTATACTTTGCCTGTGAATTCAAACACTTTTTTCATAAGGTATGAAAACGTTGGGGTGTAAATCAATGTGAAAAAGAGAAATTTTTCATCTACCTATTCTTACTTACCTTAAATAGTATTTGTGAAGTGATCTTGCCGCCAAACTAGCATTGACTAGTTCACAGGTCACACTTAAATATTATGTTCTTTGGAAACAGACAGACAAGCAAGTGAATGGACAGTCGGGCTGACGGAAAAGACACTTAACGGATATATTTCACGTGCTGTCTGTAACATTTCTTTATACTATCGTTACAAATAGAGAACTTTTCTTGAACGTTTAAATGTAGATGCAATATGATATGGTGGAAAGGTTAAAAAATGACTCTTAATTATAATTTCTTGTCTCTTTTAACGCGCAAATTGTAAATCATGCTGCAAGGGAGATAATCATGCTTACCTAGAAAGTACACAATTCGTCCCTGTACAGTTTTGTAACTTCGCCATGACAGAAACATTTTTTTCTATTTCCTCTTGAAACAATGTTTTATATCCATTTATCTATATCTAAATTGAGAGTTTGCGTAAAATTCATGACTTGCATTATGGACAGTCAATAGGACGGACAGACGGGCTGTTGCAAAAGGGTTTAACATTAGACCTCCTGGGCATGGATCGACATGGAACTACATGATTATTGCGTCTGATAATCACATTGACTTAACTATTTTTGTTACGGTAAAACAAACATGGTAAGCATTGTGTGCGATAAACATTTTTTATCAGTGTTAGGAAACAAGCATTTTCTTCTTTTCTACAATTCCGGGAAGTAAGCATTTTCTTCTGTCCCAACAATTTTTCTCAATTTTTCTTTTACTGTAAATGTTTGTGCGTAGGCCGAAGTCAGAACGTTTTGATCATACAAACATGTGAGTGGGCAAAGAACGGGTGGATTGATAGATGGACAAAAACTCCCTCCCGCTATTGAATAGACTTTTTTTATCTAACCATCTGTTTGGCTATACGAAAGCTATTCAATTCGGCGGATCGCTGGTGTCAATCAAAAAAGGGAAATCAAAACACTCTTTTTTCATTAGAGAACTCTGGATGTGTGACATTTAACCGTCGTAAGTACAGGTTGAACAAGCTGTAGTTTCAATGTTTATGCCACCCAAATTGTTCGCTTTTTTTCAAGGTTAGATTTTCATTTGTTTGAAATCGAAATTTTATTCACAGGGATAAAATTATGAAGATTTGAAAACCTAAATTAAGTAACCGTTTGCCAAGGTCGACAACAATTCTTATCTTTTTATAATCTCTCATTTTTGTAATATGGGGGATTTTGAGAAGCATTGTTGAAACAAGCATTTTCTTCTTTTACAACACCATTTTCTTATCTTTTTTTTAATTTTTCTTTACTGCAGTTTCCGACACTGTTTACCACATTTTTTTCTCTGCAGTTTTCTCGGTAAATGTGTCGTTTGTAAGTCAAACATTTTTACATCAAGGTTTGGCCAGGAGGTTTGGTCGGACAGCTTTTTCACTTTCTGCAATTCGCTCGTATAAAAAAAAAACCTTTTATATTTTCGTCTTTTAAATCCTTTAAGCGATACATTGGAATTCCCTGCTTTAGTAACCTACCCGCTATTTGAAGCACCTCATTTGCATTACTTAAATTTATCATAGAAAGCAAATCAATGTCCCATTGTTCATTGATTGAGGTTACTCGCACATTTGCTGTCTGGAAACGATGTGTTTTTTCAATTACAATTACAATAAACTGAAATGACAATATACTTAGATCGCCAACAAGTTATTATCTCTTTACAATCACCTTTTTTTTTCACAAGACGAAGATGTATTCTGTCCTGCATTCAGGAGAACAAAACGTTTGCGAACGTTTTAAAACGTGCACTCACGTGTGATACCTGGTACCATTTTGAAACGTTGGTGAGCTTTTTGTCCTCCTAAACGCAAGGTTGACAAACATTTTCGAAAATATTGACACATGTATTTTTCTTCTTCTCCGACATGGTTTTCAAAATTTCCTGCTACTCGAATATTCACGATTAATGTTCGTTCGTAGATCAACGTTTTAGCGTTAAGTTTTGGGTAATATAGGTAGGTGAGCGAGTGAAAGAATGGGTGGACGGACCATGCTATGCATCAATGCTGGACAGACTTAAAGGACCATGCTATGTATCAATGCTGGACAGACTTAAAGGACCATATTAAACCACGCCTTTCTGTGAAATTTATAATGTACCACATCCCCCGAACTGGCAAATATTAAGTTCGTAGGTTACAGTTGTAGATTTTTTTATCAGGCAGACATACAGATGAAAAACAAAACAGATGGGTGTGTCAAAGGCGAGCGGGTACGATCTCGCATTTGTCTACAATGATTTAACATGTTTCACGCGTGTTGACAAGTAAAACGCAGCAAAACATGTGGTACTCTTACCGCTATCGTTTGATGGCCTATCAAAATAGCGACACGCGCTTCTATAATAATGAATAAAACAGATGCGTGAGTCTTGGTGGGGGGTTATTAACAGCACGCTTGTAAAAATGAGAAATTACAGCGTAAAATGTGGGAATTTGATAGGTATTTAAGAGGCGAAGCTTAACCTATTTACACACAATCCCCTCTTTGACAAAAATGAACATTTTAACTCCCAGAAAATTCCGTCTTATCTTATGTTCTGTGATATTTGTTTCATTGTATATCTATTTTGAATGCGCCAGCAATTTCTTTTATTTAATTCCCTGTCGTACTAAAGTAAGTAAAGGATCGACTTAATGGATTGTCTCGGGTTATAAGTTGTTTGATGTAGTTGCGGTTTCATGCGCGGATCCACAGTTTTCGTCAGTTAGCAAAATGCCGTAACTACAGCTTGAACAAAGCTGGAGTTACAAGTGTTTAGTTGCTCACTGACAATATGATACTTGATTTCAAGTTTGTTCAAATGTTATAACCATATTTTCTGAAATTTCAAGAGGGGTGGGTTCCGGAACTCTGGATCCACGATAATGGTATTAATAAACAAACAACCAGTCGAGTTGAGTAGAAATATCATTTAGAAAAATAAAAATGATAATAACAACACAATGGTTTTATATTTAATTTGTATGATACATATTTTCATTCAAAGTCATGCAATTATGCTATGCTGTTCTATACATTATCTAATTACATAACACAAGACATATAATTACACAATAATCTCTCAGTAAAATTGTGGTTTATACATTGTTTTATTTCCACCAAAGTGGCGAGTTATATCACAAAAGAGAAACAACACAAATAATATACAAAATAAGATAATTAAGATAATGTAATATACCTTGTCAACGCTTCGAAGTTACGTAAAATTGTTCCCTCTACACAGTCCTTTTCCAATTACCAGATATAATTTTTACACTACTCCAATCAAAGAAAAGTTACAGACAACATAAAAGAGAATGTAACGTAGGTAACGTACATGGAAGAATCCATTGTAAGGAAAATGACTTTGCTTGTTGCAAGTCGTTTCTCCTTTCAAACAATGCTTTCAATTCTCCTTTCAAACAATGCTTTCAATTCTTTTTTCAAAGTTACCAACGGATAGTACGATAATGGTAAATTGATAAAAATCAATGTCATAAAATATTTTATGTATATTAACCATTTTTTGTGTTATCTTTATGTTTACACCAATTCCTGCTTTCAATTTATGCTAACTAATATTGTTTTTTACTCTTTCCACTTTCATTTTCTTAAATATTGTCTCCTGTTTCCGAATTTATGCTAACTAATTTTGTATTTTAACTTTAACACTTTGTTGCTACATATATTACGTCATCGTCACTATTCCCACTTTCATTTTCTTGATTATTGTCTCCTGTTTCCGAAATGTTTTCATTTTCTTGATTATTGTCTCCTGTTTCCGAAAGGTTTTCATATTCCATTTGCCTGTTTTCTCCCGCCTCCCCATCGTCTATCGTATCTCTTATGTCCATTAGGCTGTTTCTTAAATTATAAAATCGTTTTTCATAAATTTCGCTGGTGTTCTGCCAAATACTAATTGTCTCTTTATTTTGATTGATAATTTGTGTTTGTTCTTCCACCTTTTCTTTTAGGGAAGAAATTTCATCTTTCAATCTTTTAGTTAAAACATTGTATCTAATTTTTTCCTCTGTCAGAGTTGAGATAGAATTGCGAAATTTTGAGTTGTCCCTTTCAAGTTTTTGCTTTTCAGTTTCCAATAATTGAACTTTTAATTCTACTTCTCTCATTGTGGTTTTAAGGAGTGGAATCTCTGTGAGAATGTCATCCCTCTCTCTCTGAAATGTGTCTCTCTCTCTTGAAGCAGCTATCAAGTCTGTAAAATAAACAAGAATGTTTTGAATATATTTTTTAGTATAACAAAATCAAGAAAAATATCAAAATAAATGAATAAGTAAAGGACCGAAATATGCCAATGAATTCTTGAATAAATATATGAAAATACATACATATATAAAACAATGAATACAAAATAATCAGTCAAATAAATAAATTTGCTTGTAAATAATTGAATTATGAGTAAACATATGTTTTTAAACAGTATTCAAATTAGGGTATGTAAAACAATTCGCAGTGAAATAGTTAAATGAAGTGTTCATAAGAAAGGAAAAACGAAAATATAATTTGTTAAATTTGCTCTTAATTTCACCCGGAATACAAAATATTTTTTCGACGATATTTTCAAATGAAGAATTTATCTTTAACATTTCATATTCCATTGAATATTTTGTAAAAGTAAATTCATTTTCTAATCAAACACAACAAATATTTTGATTGTCAAAATAATAATAATAAAAAAAAATATAGAAAATATATGAGCCTGTGTGTGACATTTCTAACGATTTCCGGGTGTAACAAGTAAAGACTCCTCTAAAACAGAAATTCATAAAGAATTTTTGAAAGAGAACTAGGTGAAAAAATGAAGTTAAGTGTATATAAACAGTCTGATCATACTCAACCAATCTCAAATATTTTGACATAAGCACTAACAGAAACTTTTAAACAATAGTAAAAAGATAGAATGAAAGAAATTACCTTGACGAGATTCATACAATTCTTGATTCAGCCTATCCACTTCAGCTCTCATAGTTCGAATTAAATCATTACTGCTTTCGCGAGAATACTCAAACATATTGTTTGACATATCCAAAAATTTATTCATGTATCGATCCATCTTTTTACTTTAAACCTTTCAGAATCAAAGAGTGCTTAGCGGTCTACAAGTTCCGGGGGGCTTTTATAGGAATCGATCGATTTCAAAGTGTGGGAATGTAAATCATGTTCCCAGGCTGTTGCACAAAGAAACAGGTGATTAATTTAATTTTACATTTCAGAATAAATTCCTAGAGATGGAGTCTTATCCCTAAGCGCTTATAATAAAAGTGAAATTTCTCTCATAAATGAATTCATTTACAATACGCTACTTTTGATGGGGTTTCCCTTTTGATGTCGTAATCTACGATACACCCCTAGATTATATGATTTAATTGCAATGATTATACCACATGTTGATCCTATCATTCTAATGACTTAACCTGCGCTCTCAAGTTATAGCATCATGGGAACCATTCTTTTACAGTGAATACAGCTGCAATTAATAAGTTAAAAACATCATTTTTGACTTAATGATGTCCATGTCAACCCGGCATACCCTTACAAGAAATCTAGGTGACGTCACTATTTCATCTTTTCAGTTTTGTTCTAAAGACCCACCGATTTTTTATCCCTCTTTTTATCCCTCTTTTTATCCCTCTCCCCACTCAAAAATACACTACTGTTATTTTGCAAATTTGATAGCATTTTTCTGCTAGGTACAATTTAATTATTGTTAGAGAACAGTTTAGAGATATTAAAACGTATGCCTTCAATGGGCTCCTTTCAATTGTCAACGTATAAAGGGTATATTATGATAATTAAGTGACAACTCAAATATCTTATTGGATTGTCAAGTGAAGTGAAAAGAATACAAAACAATGGGTGCACTATGCAATTATGATTTCCCCGCTATATAAATTTTACAAGGAACGTAAATTCTATATTACTGTAAAGAAGTTCTGTGTGAAACATTAAACTAAAATATTAAAAAATGAGGATTTTGTTTAGCTGTCTGTTGTGCTATCTATGTAGTCGTATTTTCGCAGAATTTTGTAGAGAGCCAAATCATATGCCAAGCGTTCAGCAATATCCAAGCGTCTTACACGACTCCTTTCTACTAGTACCGACATTAAAAGAAGGTGTGAACTTAGCTGAAAACAATAAAAAGAATATTAAACACAGACGAACCCCTTTACACGGTAGCCGAAAATGTCATAATGAAACAACACTTATTCATAATTATAGTGAAAATAGGGATATGGAGCGAAACAGAAAGAGTTCAGTAGATAATGGATATTTTTCAACATGTCCCTGGCATTATGTTTTGAATTACGATTCAAATCGGGTACCAAAGATGCTATATGAAGTGAGATGTAACTGTAGACGCCATAAAGGTTGTTTGGGCATTGGATACCCGAGCTATTGCACTCCTGTACAGTACTTTATGCGAGTAATGCGGAGGACTGGTTGTCTGGACGGGGTATATGCATACGAGGAAGTTATCGAGCCCATAAATGTTGGATGTACGTGTCAGATATCTTGAATTTTACAACTCTACGCCAAGATTTGATTTTTGTTTGAAAAAATGAGACATGTTATTCATATGGCTATTACAGTGGTCCTTTATTGTGTTTAGATTTTTTAAAGATTCATATGTCAAAAAGATTTATTTGAAAATTACATTTAGTCTAGTCGGAATATGTTTATATATTTTGATTTGAGATTTATAGAAGTCTTACTTACGGTGTTTTGTTTCAATATATTTGTCTTAACTGCTGTTTTAACACATGAAATCTACTTCTGATGCGAGACATTTCTTACCAATGTAGGGATTTTTTCACCAAAAAGGGACTTTTTTTAAATTTTTATGATTGTAATGATTTTAGCTATCTACAAAAACGTGTAAGGGTACAGATCTATGACGATTTTGTGGTTGTAAAATTATATTATGTAAAATAAAAGAATATCAACGATAGAACCGATGTACAGTGTACGATTTCTCTTTTTGTACGTTTAAAAAGATACAATTCTGTTATATACGTTTTGAAAATAACTTTTATTTCAGTTCACCTAAAGCACGAATGCTTCATGTGAGCTTTTGTAATCGATCAATTTCGGACGTCGGTCTGGCTGTCCATTTGTTCGAAAAATATCTTCTCTAAAACTACCAATAACTTTTCAATGGTAAGTGATGGAGTCTTGATATTTTACTTGTGTTTTACCTGTGACAAGAGCTTTTTATCAATACCATCTTGATGGTCATCAGTCCAGGTTAAGGTCAATTTTCAAGGTCAAACTTGTGTACAACTAAAACTAAACTTTCGCCACAACCTTTGAATGATACGTGATGTAGCCTTCATTTTTCACATAAGTATGGTTATTGGCGAGGCCTTTCAAGCTGAAAACTCAGTCAAGGTCATTTATGAAGGTCAATGCCAAATTTCACCGTAGGTCACTGATTTTCAAACTAAAAGCTTTGATATTTACCATATTTAAATTTTGAGTGATAAAGTCCTCATATTTTCCATGTGTTTTTTTAAGGCAAAGACCTTTGTTTTTTAGAAATATTTCTTTGTGAAATGTGAAAGCCTTATCACTTACCATTCAAAACTTATGACCAATGTTAAAGTTTTATTTAGTTTTTTCCACAAATTTGACCTTGAAAAACCACATTGACCTTTACTATTGACATTGAACTTGGTACCTAAAGAAAGGTCCTGTTCCAAGCAATCATCGTGAAAAATATGAAGCCTCTACCACTAACCATTCAAAAGTTATGACCAAGGTTAAAGTTTGTCACGCTCACGCTCACGACCACGACCACGCCAATGAAAACGACCCCTAGGTGATCATAAAACCTCGGTTTTTTTTTCGAAACAACCGAGCTTAATATGCAACGCCTTCCCACGCCCATATCTATGGGCCAATAGGAATATTTTGCAACGTTACATTGAAATCAGTCCAGTCGCTCAGGAGATGTTGCTAAAAAATCAGGGTGAAAAAATTCCACGCCCTGCCACGGCAATAATTATGGGACAATCCGAATTTCACGAACAGTTTTCAAAAAGGGTCACCAAATAAAAACACATTCTCGAACGTTTTCATTGAAATTGGCCCTTTGGAGGTTTTGTCCTTTAAAAAAGTTGTCAACGCGTGACACCCTACGGACTCAGGATGATCTCCAAAAGCTTCAATTGAGCACTTTGTGCTCAGTCGAGCTGAAAATATATCAACTTGCCTCGGTCTCCCCCATGGCACCACTTTTCAGAACTAATCCTATATCAGTCGTATAATTTCCAGATTGTTTTATTTCATTCCTGTGCCATTGGTCTTTTAATAAACGTTGTTTACATTGAGATTTAAAATCAGGACCAGGGCTTATAAAACCTTTCTCATTCTCAGCTCAAAATTTTCTCAAATTTCAACTTGCGATTAATGCTGTAATTTTGACGTAAAAATAATATGATTGTATGAACGGAAAAAAGTTATACTAATTAGTTGTAATAAAAACATTTTAGTACAATCTTCTATGATAATACAAAACACTTTCATAACCTCGTACCCTGATATGCAAACCTTACTAAGAACGTTATTATTAGAATGTTGAAGACGACATATCTGTACAAATGAAGATCAAACCTGTTTTAATGAAATTTCAAGAAAAAAGAAGAATGTCACAAAAACATATTTTTATTTAAACGGTAAAGAAGTAAACAAGTGACATTTACTTAAAATATAAAAACAATGTTATCAATGTACATGTATGTATATTATGTATATTAAAAAAAATTATGTTATGTATAACACGTATGCTTTTTATTATACTGGGACAGGTAAATGCTTATTCAGAAGCTATGGCAGATTTTCCACGCTGCAGTTTTGTAGGACTAGGTAGTTTTATAGCAATACAAGCAATAGAGTAGGGTTCCCACACTTGCGTGTATCTGTAAACACCATCCAGGCAGTTTATCCTTCTCAAGACGTTCATATACATTTGTACCGATTCACACAGATAGTTCTTCTTCAGTTTCCTTGTATATCGACATTTGCACTTATTCTCCATAATACTATTTGGTTGTCTATTGAGATCAACATTTTCTTCCACTATCCATTCACATAGAGCATGCTTTAGAAGAGATTCTTTTGGAAACGGTTTGGGATGTGGCATCATCTTCCGTTTCTTTTTTCGACCCCGTCTGTCATTTGCGCAAGTAGAACTAGAATAACTATTTTCGAAAACTGATTGGTTATTTTCTCTGATAACCTGACCAACAGACAATTCAAAGTCCGCTTGAAACTCGTCAGGGTGTTGTATACTAAAGGCTTGGCGTGCGACAGAATACATCCACTTGGTATTGACAAAAATATCTGGTTCTGCACATGTGCTGTTTTCTTCATGTTTCTTGCTACAGCCTTGTTTGCCGTCTAATTTCTTCATGAAATATATTAAAAAAGATAAAATAAACGATCGATATCCTTTAGAAATCAAAAAGGTTATCGAATTACAAATGCGAACTATTGTAGCTAGAATGATACAATTGGGCCTCTGTTCTTATCTTTTTTATTAATATATTTTTTATTAGTGTCACGTAGTTTGCTAAGAAAATCGATATAGTTTTACATGGATTATTTTATTCAATACAATAAAACAAAAGTTGTCATAATCTTACACCGTGAAATATATACATCATATCCTAAATATGTATGAATCAACATTATAGAAATTTTGTCTACCATGAGATAAATCAGAAAAAATGAAAGTTGGATCGAGAAAAATATAGGTTACACACTTGGCTTTCTTGAAACAACCAAGGTCTATACTCGCTCTTGTATTCTGGCGGTATTGCAGTGCATATTTACTTCAAATAATCCGTTTGTTAAAAAAGGTAAAGCGGGGACCATGCCGGCGATCCAATATTTCACAGCAAATCGAAATTTTTCACGAAAACATTTTTCTTACTTTTGAGCATTTGAATTTTAATTTGATCAAAAAATTAGAATAAAATGGCGACGTCAAAAACGGTTGTTAAATTTTCCGCCATTTTGTTTGAGCGAGTATAGGCTTTCAACGCTTCGAGTCCTCAATGCTTCTTTGGACGTGACCTAAATAACTTTTTCCAATTATGAGGCTTTGATTATTTGTTTGAAAAGACTTCCCCAATGACATCCTTTCTTGTACTACCAGCACTGCCATTAAATCTTTTCTAGCTTTCAACTTCTATTTTACTTAGCCAATTTAAAGGCACGAATTTGTGTAAATACAAACTACCAGAGTACTCACCAACATAGATAGAGTTAGTAAAATTGCACCTAGAAATAATTTCTTCATTTTCAGACTTGATGCTGTTTTGTATTGTTAAAATATCAAATAGAACTAAGCTATATATCATATAAGTAATCAATGGAATAAAAGGTATTTTCCATTGAGTTTCGGAAGTCCAATCAAAATGGATATTAATTATCCAGCGTATTGCTTACTTGTTCCACCCATTTTAATTCTGTCGATGACAAAGGAATGCGTCGTAATTAGATCTACCCTGCCAGCGTAACAGATAGAGGGGATATTTTGGATTTCAAATTTAAATATTTCACCAGTCATTGCTCAAACCCTATCTTGTGGGTACTTGTTAAATTGTCTCGACGAGACAATTCAAATGAGTACCCACAAGATAGGGTTTCGTTGAGAAATAAAGATTTTAGACTAGAACTACACCCTCTTTACTCAATCGGAACGGCTCTCGGCCAACCTACGATCAGTCTGTTGCAGGTTACGGAAATAGCCGAGTGTCGTTCCGATTGCCTCTTCTGTGCCTCTGTCCTGCCTTCAAGAGGCAAACGTTGGCAAAACATTAAAGAAACAGTACTCTGCTCCGCCTGTATGCTTTTGTGCCATGTGGGATATAATTTTCGAATCCTAAAGGCAGGCATAGTCATCAGCTTTACCACAATCCTTTTTTTTTTAATTCTTTCGTTTCCAAAGAATACTGCAAATTTGCTATAAAAATGGTAAAGGTTATATTCATTAAATGGTATCAAAGATTACAGAAGTCCTTTTAAATGCGCAATTTAATACTCTTTTCCGACAAATGAACAAATAACTGAGTCGTGACTTTGGAGTCAGTAAAGATGGTACTTTTGTGTATTTTGAATTATTTTTGAGTTTTGAATAAAAAAGACAAAAAAAAAATAGGATGAAGTCTTATTTAAACAATGCAAAACGAAGTATTGGTTTTAATCCGGAATTTTTGCCTTGTGATAAATTTAAAGGCAATCGGAATTTTTGGGAGAAAGATATGCTGCTTTTTGGGATTTTTAGAAATGCAACGGATGTTCTTTAATCGTTTTTAAGGAAATTTGCTTGTGAGTATTTATCATTTTCTTCCTATGATGCTTTTATCATTTGTTATCTATAAACTACAAAACACAAACATTAATCCATACATCTTTTTCTCTCAACAAAGCAACATTTCAGCATGATAAAGATATTACCATTGTGCGTACATAAATTCTTTTGTACTAAGGACTTTAAAAAAACACATTTTTCTTTAATGCTTTTCCGTGATTTATCGAGAAATAACGGTGGTAATCATTTGACACACAGCCTAACCAGTGAAATTATCAAAAGACTTATACCCCGTTTATGTTCATTGAACATTGCGAATCGATATCTTAGCAAGGCCCATAATATGGCGTCATCATAAACTTTGCATAGCAATCACGTGCAAAATGACGCGTTTGAAACTTGACACATTTTGTTTCAGTTTTCTATTAAAGAAATTGTTTTCAAGTAATATCACTTGGTATTTTAACAACAAAAGCTATATTTTCACTCGTGGCTCCGCCACTCGTGATAATATAGTTTTAATTGTCTTAAAGGGACAAACATTGAGTAGCGTAGACAGCCACATACTGTAAATATAAAGTTACCTGGTGGTCTACAGATACTTTGAGACCTTATCAATCTACTAATTGCATAGTTAAGGTTCTTGTCAGACTGTGTGGATGCGCATACTTGAAATTGTTTGAAGCTCAATCGATCTTTCACTAAAACAAGCGATTATCCACTATCTATTCTATTTGATTATGCCCCTTCCCATACACGCATACCTTCACCACCACACCCACCATCGCCTTGTTACAAAAATGCCTTTGTGACAAAGTGCATGAAAATTCGATAATCATGGTTTCCTACAAACAATTTATTTAATTATCGGAGGCCTAAATAATAATAATAATGGTTATAATTCATGTACTAAAACACGTTTAATTAATAGAACATATTTCAAACGTAGGATAAGATCGGCGACGCGCCGGTGACTCTTATCTTCAAGTTAAAATGTATTGTCGGCGACGTGAAATCGGTGAATCATTGACGATCGTTCATTGATGATATTAGAAATAGGCGTCAAGTCGACGACATGTCGCCGGTGTATCGATTGTGCGTATAATTTATTAGATCATACAATTTCTGCCCTAAATTTGACCTAGAAAGAAGTCATCGTCACGTCGGCGCTTTTATGTGACTGCAATATAAAAATGTGTCATTATGCTAGATTTACTAATTTTGCGCCAAGTGGCCGTAGAAAAATGTCTCGAGTCACAATAAATTTTGTTAAATGTTGGACGAAAATGGCCAAGCTTAGGGCCGAACTCACGATATCAGGATTGATTTCCTTACGCGTTACGGACAAAATCGAACGAACTCGGCCTAGTATACACCATCTGTCAAAGACGACGTTAATTAGACATTTTGTACTTTTCTGCCCAGAGTTCACGATGAAAAAAACGTTCGCGAAGGTTTTGAGATGACACCCCGCCTTGCATGTTTACTTACTTGCAAATCTGGGTATCATTACTTAAACGTTTTGCAAACGTTTTCAACCTGACCGCAAGGCTGCTTAGTAGGCGAAGGCAGAAATTCAAAAATTCATAAATTAAACGCACACCAAAAGTGTGCACAAGCGATAGGCGCGATTGGGGGAGAGCACTAGAAGGGGCTATTCTCCCTCTTGTATTTTTTTTTTCTTTTTTTTTGGGGGGGGGGGGGGAGGGGCTGTTTTCGTGCAATCTATTTGAATTTTGAGAGATAATTCCATTTGTTTGAAGGTTCGAAGTTAAATGATATTTTGTTTTACATTGTTTTCTGTGCTGTTTCAACCCCTCTGCAGGTCTCATCAGGCGGTGGCGAGATATTAACTACTCACAGATTCCCCCCTACAGTTTTTTTATTTGCTTTTTTGTGCTTTTGATTTTTTTTATGTGTGTGTGTTTTCTTTTCTTTTTATTGTTACAATTATTGTCTTTTTATTAAACTTTTTTACGGCATTTTTTGATTTGAATATTCTTATTGTCTAATTGTTTGTTTTGTTGTTTTTTTTGTTTGTTACATGTATCTTAATTTTTGCAGACAATGGCTCTGCGCCGATGTCGGGTGGTGTCCGTGGTCTAGCGGTAGAGCGTCGGCCTCTTGACCCAAAGGTCCTGAGTTCAATTCCCGGGAGCGGCTATCGATCTTGGTTCTTTCATTTGCCCACACATTCGGAACGAGTACTGGTGAATTTTCCAGGAAGCAGAATCGAGAGGGATTAATCTAAAGAGTAAGAAGTTGTTTCCCAATCGATGCAAAATACATAGGTTTAAAAAAAGATGTCGGGTGGTAAATGTACATCATTACCAGGCTAGTTAAGCGATCTTCTGTCTTGGTAATTCTGAGATAAGTTTTAATCCTCCCCAGACTGCTGAATGACCTTTCAGCGGAGGCTGTTGACTCTGGCATTGTCACAAGAACACTGAATACCTAGTACAAGCTTAACGTCAAGTTGGTACGTCTCATCAATTGTCTGGCACAGCTTGTAGGCGATCGGACCTCTGTTTGCAATTTTGTGGCGACAAGGATCAAGCCCTGCGTTAACAGTTTTTTCAGCGATAAACAATGCGTATTCTTATTTGATATGACGAGCCGCCGTCATAGCGGAGTTGGTAGCGGTTCGGACTGTCAATCTAGAGGTCCCGGGTTCGATCTCCGACGGAGGCACTCATTAATTCCGACTATTTGACTCTCAACGATGGGTTGATAATCGTAGACCTAAGTGAGATAGCAGCTGGGGGCTAGGAAAGGATGTGATGGTAGTACTTGTGAGAGAAATGCCAAGAATCCATTGTTAGATGCTCCAGCCGCCGCGATATAACTGAAAAATTGTAGAAAGCGGCGTAAAACTCCAATAAATCAATCAATCAATCTTTAATCTGACCCCACATACCGGGAGTTAGCTGGATGATTTTGTTTGAAAGAAGATACTGAGCGTGTAGTCGGTTGTCTCGAACACACGAGTCTTCCTTCAAGTTCTAGTCTAAGGTGATTGATCCATGAACGGCAAATAAAAGTTTAAACGCCAGGGTCCTGTTTTACTGAATATCTTACCATCATTTTTCGCGTAAGTCAAGGAATAAAGTTACTTCTAGAATAGTAGCTAAATATGGAATTCTGCCATTCATCATCTCATTGGAATCGTATTTTAAAGATGATTTCAATGGGATGTTGCAAGGCAGAATCTGACAATGAATCGTCCTCTAAAGACTATTCCAACGAGATATTGCAAGGCAGAATCTGGTAATGAATGAAAACACCAGGTGCGATTTATGTTTTTGTCTTGCGAATATTTTTTTTCGTAAGAAGTTCTCAAGGTAAATCAGGCCCCAGTACTATTTGACTTTGGGAGCTGGGTTGTTATTCCGAAGCTGTTGTCGACCAGCTATTCTAGGGCGCTGCGCTACTTTAGCTTGCTGATCGGCAAGAGTTGTTGCTCTTTCCCTGATGTCTTCGCAGTGCAAGGCGTTTGGTTATAAAAGTAATATATGTCAAGTTTTTTTATCTCGATTTTGTTTTACTAGATGCCATCTTGATGTTTGTAACATCATGAAAACCCACATTCATGGCTTCGGCCTCAATATTCCCGAGGTCTATTCCGCAGAATCGCCGAGGATTCCCCATTAAAGTGTTACTGTGTGAGGTTTTGATCTAAGGAGAAGTAAGAACTAGTACGGTTTTAAACCGATAGTTACAGTTTGGATATAAATATCTCAAGCTCGCTAACTTCACCTGTACTTGTGTCAACTGTGCATTAAAAAGGATAAGATTTATAAATAGAAAGTATAATAAAACTGATTTTATTAAACAAACAATATTTGAAGAAGATACATAAAGTAAGACACAAAATTGACCATCCAAGAGAAAATGGTAGATGTATCAAAATTTATAGTGGAAGAGACTGTTGGCAATGAGGTGCTCACTCAGTAAAAAAAAATAGAGGATATCTATTTATCTATTTATATTTCATGAGTGACCAACAAAAGCTATATTTTCACGAGTGGCAGAGCCACGAGTGAAAACATATAGCTTTTGTTTTTCACGAAATGAAATATTTATCGATCTTACACGAAAAACAAACGATTATTCCATTTCTTTAATGCAAAAATGAGACAAAATGTGAAATGTCTAGGACATATTTTCGTAAAGCGCGTCATTTTGCGCGTAATTGCTATGCAACGTTCATTGTGACGTCACTTATTTCATAGATGACGTCAGATAGGATGCAATGTACAAAAGCAGGGTATAAATTTTTGATAATTTCACTGCTTTTGTGGTGATATTATCAAGTGATAATCTACCGTTATTTCTCGATAAACTACCGAAATGCATTAAAGAAATACCGAATAATTGTAATGACTGAGTGAAAACAAATCCCAAATTAAAGAGATACATGTATAGACAAAGGAGGCTATCAAAAAGTAAAAGAAAGGGAAGAATTAAATTTTAATTTTAGCAAAGTTTCAATTATAACCAAATGATGAATAAGCGAGTGGAAATGTGTATATTTTTCTGAATTGGACTTTTAACAATTTGTATTTACAATGTAAATAAATGAAAATGGTGATTTGATGAGATTTTCAATTAAAAACACATGTATGACCCGTCAGGCAAAATTGGACCATCTGGGTGTTCCGTAAATCAAATAATGGATGAACGAAAAGGGCCTAGCAGACTTTACACTAAGGTCACACTTCGGAAACCACTTTACATGTATCAGACGGTAGAAGGATATTTCTATATTCAGAAAATCTAACGAGTGAGAAAAAAATGGATTGTGATGGGTTAAAGAAGTGTACCCGTAATAATTCCTTTAAAACAGTTCGAAACTCGTGATCTTTCACAATGTTAACCGAGATTTCCTAATGAAATCATTTTAAAACATCGGTTAACACTGATAAATTTCAAGCTCCGGGTTGACACTTGTTGCAGTTCTAAGATGGTCCCATTCGCGCGAAGGGATACATAATCCTTGAAATAATAGTAAATATCAAATTATAAAATCTGACTGAAGGATGACAACGTCTTCAAAATACTACAACAATATTTGAATGTATGTACAAAATATCACACAACTAGGTAAAATGCATGAAAAAATTCTAAACACATCTCGAATAACAATAAAAAATACATTTTTTTCGTAAAAAATAAAATACGCAAATACATAAATATGATATTTTTTTATCACTCTTTGACTCTGCAAAGTATTTAAACCTAAAACTTTTGTCTAACCAGTTTGTCCCACTATATAATGATTAAGTTGAAAGCAGGCGGTGTATGCTATGACTAGACTGCACATCTGAGCAGGCTGATCTTAGTCTATACTGCTTACTAAAGCCTTGTGTACAACAGAAATATGTAGTGAAAAACATGAAAGGGCTTAGCATGAAATCAACAAAGGTGTTCAACCCATCATCATTTGATAAATTGAAGAAAGGTCCATATTGAAAGAGGTTTAGAGACGAAAAATGAAACCATCCTATGAGGTAGTAAAAATCATGAGAAAGGGAGAAATTTCTGGTTTCAAGCAATTTTTTCTTTTTTTTTTTTTTTTTTTTTTTTGCACAATATTTTCTCAAGTATGACCTCACCAGCGGCCCGTTTTACTAAACTTCTTGCGAAAAAAAAATAATCGTAAGTCAAAATCACAAATCGTACCTGGTGTTTATATTCATTGTTAGATTCTGCCTTGCGATATCTCATTGGAATCGTCTGAAGGAGACGATTCCAATGAGATGATGCATGGCAGAATTCTATGTTTAGTTACTACTTAGAGGCAACTTTAATTTTTGACTTACGCAATAAAATAATCGTAAGATGTTTAGTAAAACAGGCACCGGGTCGTTCAACCCAAGGATAATTACGAAAGGTAAATTTATTTTACGAAAACAATGTCATTTGAAATACTTTTTGAATGAACAATATACCCCTGTATATTGAGCACACTTTGTAACATCTAATAGTAGATATAATCCATTTTGGGGGTTAAAGAGTATTGCCAAATTTTATTGCTACCAAGGACGTGCTTAACAAGTACACACAGTACGTATGAGCGTAATAAACATGATATCATCAAAATATATATCATCGGTGTTCGACCATAAGATCGTAACTACAGACTGATAAACTGTAGTCACGTTGGTATGATTATTCACAAGCATTTTTTACCATATTATTTTACTACGCACATGCGTACTGTGTGTAATTTGTAGCTACGGTCTGGGCTAGCCTATCACATACCTCTGGGAAAAAATGACTAGGTGTATATAAATATAAACATCACAATAAGGAATAATATTGCATTTTCTCCAATTCGGAAAAAGTTGTCGACTTGAAAATAAATAAATTCATGTAAAATAGACTTTGATTATGTAAATGAAAAAATATATATATATTGAAAAAGTAACATAATAGTCAATACAATACTACAACAATGTAAAATGTTTGTAATGAATAATCACAACCCGTTCATAAACGAATGACATTTTGAAAATTTTATATTGCTTAAAATTGTATGTAAATAAAAATTGTGCAAGAAATAAAAAAAAAGCTAAATGCCGTTTGGACATGATAACACACGGGTTGTTTCATAATCAATTTGTCCTGTAGGTTATTATTCAATAAGTTATAACCTATATGACAAAATCAGATTATGAATCTATTGCCTGTGGTAATAATATGAAATCGACTTACAATAGCCGGTATTAACCAGCCGTCTTGTTTTTGTTACAGCAGATTTAATAAGAATCAAAAATCAAAAATTAAATAAAAATCAAATAGATCAAATTTTACTACAATTCATTCTCGCTTAACATACAGTATATTTCTTTTTTTTTTTCACATGAATGTTTTAACAATTTGTGGTGTCTAAATACAATTCAACCTGTTCTTGGCATGTCTTTGTAGAGGTTTACTGGGACCCGTTTTACTTAACTACTTACAAAATAATGAATCGTAAGTCAAAATCACAAATCGTATCTGGTGTTTCATCACTATTAGATTCTGCTTAACAATATCTCATCGAAATCGTAGAAGACGATTCCAATGAATAGATGCAAGGCAGAATTTCATCATTTGTTACTACTGTTAAAATAACTTGAATGTTTGACTTACGCAAAAATGATCGTAAGATGTTAAGTAAAACAAGCCCCATGTTGTCGACAAGGCTTTTTATCCATGATGCCTAAGGGACCGTATTCCACACGTACATCCAACAGTAAGTGGTTCAGCAACCGTTTTGTATACTGGTTCTATGTCGCCTGCTTCATTACGACAGTGTGTGAATTTCCTTTTGACTCGGACATAATACTTGATTGGAACACATCGGGTATGACTAGGAGCACCGATACAGCTCATGCTGCCGTGGCAATTACACTTGGCTTCAACGAGTGTCGCCGGTATTCTGTTGTTGTCTACGTTAAGTACATAATGCCAGGGACAGGTGCTGAGTTCGTTGATTTCCCTGGTTGTTCTGGTAATGGTGTGATTACATGTCAAGCCATATGAAGTCAACGGAGTTCTGCTAATTTGTACATATTGCATAACATTTGGCTCAAACTCTTCACGAAATTCTGGCCGCATCAGGAAGGATTCGTGGTCGTGTTGTATACCCGAACTATCATCCTGTTCAATGACGGAGCATCTCAACTCGGCTGCTGTACAGCTGTTCATGAGAGTAATTGATAAGATGAACACATTTGAAAGAAGAAACTCATATCTTCGAATGCCCATTATCCAAATGATTAATCAAAATAATTTTTTTGTTTATTATGATAGGACTTATCTTGACTATTTGTGGCAAGTACGTCTCTAGAAATTTCCAGACAATAAAATTAATGCCGAAAGACAGTTATTCTGTCCGGTCCTGTGTTTCGCAACCTTCACAAAATTATTGCACAAATAAGGAATTTTCGGACATTTATACCCACCTCTTCTATTTTAAGACTTTCCGTTAGAGTCAGGGAAAGTCCAGCACCGCTAGAGAAAGTTTATGTCAATTCATACCCGTAAAATATATTACAATTACAATACTACATACCGCACCTTTGTTCTCCAAATTGTTTATCTGATAGACAATCTTAGTACGTCTACTAATACAAAAGGAGAAAGTTTGACAAATAATAACCCTGTTTAAGTGATATTTTATTTAATATGTATGCCATCACAAACTAAGCTCTAAGAAGCATTTGCAAACACATATAATTTAAACTTTTTTCTCTTGTTTCAGTCCTAATAAATTTTGCACTATGAACTGAAAACCAAACTAAACAGAAAACGTACATGGGAATCAAAAACACAAATCTGAAGTTTTGCAATGATATTTTTTGGAATTGCTTTCAAAAGAACAAAATTTGGATATTTTGTGTGTTTCTAGAAGAGTAGATAGGATAATGCCGTTATTTAAAACTTCTATAAAAATCGATTAACTTTGAGATTTTTCGTGAATCGCTTAAACAAAGTTGCATTAATGACAAAAGAAAGTTAAAATCTAATGAGTTGTCTTCATTTATTGGTGTTTAATTTGATAAAATATTTTATACCATGAACATATAGACAGATTCAGAATTACTTTCCTTTTTGCACAAATCTTTCACGTTTACAACGATTGAAAGATATAAATGTTACCCGACACGAGAAAAGAGACCATCTGGGAACTCCGTAAAACAAACATTTGAAAAAGAGATTGATTCAAGGGGGAAGATTCAAACCGAGATTATAATTGAAATGTATTTAAGCGAGTCTCGGCGTGCTTAATAACTTTTCTATTCTGGACGAGCTTAAGATCAGCATGTCTGAATGCTAAAACACACTCGAGAAACAAATAGAGGATAATCGTTGGTTTCACTGTAACATCGATTTATATTTCGTTGAGTGAACAACAAAAGCTACATTTTCACGAGTGGCGGAGATGAAAAATTAATCGATCTTAAACTGAAACATACGATCATGCTTAAATGAGACAAATTGTGAACATTTAAGGACATTTATCTTAAAGCGCGGCATTTTGCGCGTGATTGCTATGCAACGTCCTGATGACGTCACCTTTTGGGTTCCGCTTAGATAACGTCAAAAGGGGTGAAATGAACGAAAGCGGGGTATAAGTTTTGATGATTTCATTAGTTAGGCAGTGATTTAACCATGTGATAATCAATCGTTATTTCTCGATAATCGACCGAAAAGCATTAAGGAAATTCTTTTTCACGCACAAATACCATTTTTACATGTTAACTCATTTAAGAAATGCCTAGTTACAAAATAGAGTGCGATACCATGCGTTAGATGACGTCGTATTGTCGTTCTGATTGCGATCCTATCCATAGGGGTCCGAAATAACCCCCCTACCACCGTATAGACCAATAATATAAATTATATTATTGGTCTATGTAGCGGTAAGGGGAGTTATTTCGGACCCCTATGATCCTACCTATGTGAAATTCAAGGATATTTCTGATGACTTTTCGTTATAGAAGCCAATGGCGCTATGTGAGATAAAGAAATCCTGCAGCAAGAATTTGGAAAATGGACGAAGCAATGGCGTAACTCCCATTACGAAACATAGGCAAGTGCGTAAAAGAAATAATAATCTGTTGAAAAACATCGCTAATGATGGATCATAACATCGAAACTACAGCTTATTCAAGCTAAAGTTACGATGTTTTGTTTATTCACCAACTCTTAAATCATAAAAAGGGAGCGAACGGAGAATTCATCTTTTTTCAGAGTCCACATATATTGCATTTGTCCTATTTATTCTTAGGTTGTCGTCTTCTGAGTGCGTATAGATTTCAAAGTCCTAGATACGCCCATGTGAAGATTGAGAAAGAATTCACAAATGCATACTATGATTTTTTTTTCATACACGAATACTTGCAGTAACTTGATCAGCAGGGAAACGACTTTTTTCCGGTTACATACTTGCGTGATTTGTTATGCCGTTGTATCTTATTTTGTTGAGGATTGGTTTTATGATTTACGATAACATACATGTATATCACAAAAAATATCTTGATATGTGGAAGCATGGATTGGCGTTTATATGAAATTCTGAAAACAAACAATCTTTGCAAGTCTAACACCTACGACAAATTTTTTGAAAGAGTCGTAACTGAATAAATGCGTAAAGGCAGTTTCTAAAGTTTCGCACTCAGTCATGGCAATGGGCTTATCAACTGAAATACCCATGTATATTCAAATAGGACGCATAGGCATAAAAATATCTAATAATACATAAAGGTATCTATCAGTAAAAGTCACCAATCCTTTATCAGTGTGTCCTACAGGACATGTTTGAGTCTCGAGAAACCAATACCGCCCACCATTTTCAATAAATCAACCTATACGTGACATTTCCAACAATTTCAAAAATGATAAACTCTGACCAGCAATTTCATCCGCTATGTAGACATGTTTTTACCTCTTTTCAGGCGGTAATTGAATAGCTTTATTGCATCATAAGACCTCTATTCGGGTGATAATTAAATTGCTTTGCTAGACCCCTCAATACGTCTGTCTAACACATTTGTGGAATTGTTGGAAATGTCACACGAAGGCTATTTGATCACCTATCCAATTTTGTGGCTCTGTCTCAATCAAAAAGTCCTCGTCAAAGGTTTATTTAGAATTTTTCACTTTTAACTTTGTAGTTTGACAAACTAGATGTCAGTACAATTTGATTTTTGGTATGGATAATTATTTTAACACTGCAATGTTGGAAAGAGACGCTTGTCTTGTCAAGGCAAAGTAATTATTAAAAGTATTTGATTTCTAAATGGCGCGAAATTGCCGAAAATAGTGGATATGAATAATGGCAAATTTAAAAACTATAAAGTTTATGCAAATCTAAAGAAGAATCGATTGAAATTAATTTATTCACCGGTGACTTTTGTTGAAACAATGCTCGGCTGCATCTGACTGAAAGTGAAATAGCTTTAAGCAAAACGGGCATATCCCCTCCCCCTCCTCCACCAAATAGTTTTACGAGGATCAATCATTGTTGCAGATGCTGTAAACGTGGTGTAAACTTTAGGTAGAACCATTTTGGGGCGACAGATTGATAACAATTGTCTGAACCATTTAAAACTAAGAAATCATTGGAGAAAAGTCTGAATGAATATGTAACTTGATATTATTGGACCGTGGGAGTTCGTCATTGTTCTATAATATAAATAAGGTAAAAATGTACACTTTTTGAATTTGAATTGTAAAGACTGTGATAGAATATCCAATTGTGTGTACGTGTGTACTATTTTCTATTCTTTCTCCGTCATATGCTAAATGTTACTATGTATGGAATGCGGAAAAAATTGAAGTAAAGTTATAGCTTCAACTAGTGACCAATTGTATCACTTTGGTGGATATATCAACGTTTTGTTTTTTGATCGGGTCATACAATTAATGGGTACTTCCCTAAATCTAAGGTCTTAAGTTTTTAATTGATTTTAATTAGTTTTCTTTAATAATGGCTAGACGGGAAATTTCCTCATAAACTCTGGAAGTCTTGTGACTAGGTATTGTAAACTGACTTCCTCGTTTACGTATAGAAGGGTTAGTACCTTGAGATTATAACGGATTCGTGATCGAGTCCAACTGGCGTAACGTTTTTTATGTCACGTAACTATTATTCTTTCTTTATTGGCGCAAAGTCAATAGATCTAGATCTTATTATATATTTCTTCATGAAACATATCATGTCCCTTCCTGAACATTAAAAAATGCAAAAACGGACTTTAAAATTTAGTTAAGGTATCTTTTTATCTATTATTATTTGACGGGGTAATTTCCGCATATCATCTTTGCGTTGATGACCTGAAAGGAACGCCTAGTGGCATAGACACTCGACTTGTGATCTGGACGTCCATGGTTCGAGTCCCACCGTCGCCGGGGAGTATTTATGTAATGAAAACACTTAATGGACAGCCCCAGTTTACCCAGCTGTAGAATTGGTTTGAAGTGGGTTTGAACCACTGCCCCTCTCATAGGAACGTGGAAACATCCGTATTCAGTGTTCAAGGCCGACTATATATAAGCTTAAGCTTTCGTCGCAATAGAACTAAAATAAATTAATATAACTACAGTTAACAGCATCGTGAAATTGAAAAGATGTATGATTTTAAAATGATTTTGGAATGAAATTGAATGAATGTGCGGCGAGTTTTGGGTGAAATTAAAGGGAGGTAATCCAATATCGCTAATTTGATTCTTGATGATGAAAATTAGCGATATTCATTACCTCCCTTAATAAAATATAGCACTTTTCTGTTTACGTGTCTTCGTAGAATAATCAGCCACTTTAAAATCCACAATGACCAATAAAATCAAAGCATAATTTGATCGATTTGTATTAAGTACAAATTCTATTGAACGATTTCGAAATGTTTTCAAACAATTATGGAGCGTTTTTGATCGATTTGAGTGAATGTTTGGAATGCGTGAATGGAGCGCTGAGTGAGTGATTTAAAATAATTTCTATCGGAATGGGTGTTAATTTCACGATGTATTTAACTGTAGCTAAAGGACAGCATTGTAGAGAGTACGAAATTGCTGTAAAAGAAAGAATCGGAACAGTGAAATACTTCATGAAATTGACAAGATTAGTGTTTTTCTAAATGAATTAGGAATAAAATGGATAGAATTGTGGAACGAGTTCTGAATGAAATTTGGAAAATTGGACGAAATTTTCGATATTTATTACCCCCCATTTAAAAGATCTTCTTATTTTTTTGTCTTTTGTCTTCACGGCACAAACAGTCTCTTAAAAATCTACACCAGACAAATGAAATCGTAGAATAATTCATTCAAATTAATAAAAGGAGTGATCCTTGTGAAGGAATTCGAGGTGTTTCTGAACGATTTGGTAGGAGTTAAGTGTTTGAAATGAATGAATTGAGCGCCGAGAGAGTGGTTTGAAATATTTTGATCGAGATAAGTGTCGAGTTTACGATGTCATTTACAGACAGACAGACAGACAGGCGGTCGGACGAATGAGGCACACGCCATCGGTCAGTAGAGCTAATATTAGTTTTACAATTCTTTTAAACAATATTTTTTGTTGTTGTTGTTTTTTGAAAAGGAAAAAAATAACCAGTTTCCTAGCTCAAATTAGATCGTAGAGTAAAAACAACCAAGGATATGTTTTCAGCTTCACATACTTATTTTAGTACAAACAGATAATGCCCTTATAAATCCCATGCAATAAATGTTGTAATACGCTATTGAGTCGTTCAATAAGTTACTGGACAATTTACAAACCATGATCGAACAACCATGCAAAATCACCCACTCCAAGCTCTTTTCATTCAGTCTAAACGCTAACTCAAACCATGCCAAAACGCCTATATATATCATTAAAACAGAGTGACAGAATGGCCCTTCACGGCTCAGCTGATTTTATTGGTTAATCAGAATATCATGAATAATTTTTGAAAGAGGTCACAAAAGGAACATTCTTGCAAAAACATTGTGACAAAGTTTCATTAAATTCGGCCCAGTGGTTTCAGAGAAGAAGGAATTTTTAATTGTAAACGACGGACGACAGACGACGCACGAATCATGGTGATCTTAATAGCACCCCCCCCCCCCTTGAGCACGTTGTGCTCATGTGAGCTTAAAAGCTCAAAGATTGTATCTAAATTGCTCTGAAAAAAAAAACAAAACACTGTTATATTACTGCCTTGCATGAATTTTGAAGCGTCTGATTGGTTGGCGAGGATATAAAAAATGTTTAAAGGATGATTATGTGTGTTTATTTCAAAGGGGGGTGATAAATAACGCTAATTGCTATCATAGTGAACGCATATTGCTATATTGTCTTACATTCTTTGATTCTTTTCAAAACTCGCATATTCCACTCATTCAAATCCACTCAGAAATCATTTAAACCATCAACTTTGTTAATTTCACGATGTTCTTAAGTGTAATGTGCATGAAAACTTAAACGTTGACTTGTAACTGTATCGAATGCCTAGTCAAACTCTGCTACGTCATTTAAGTTCATAGCTCTTGCCAGAGAAGAATAAAACAGTTAAAAGCTCAACACCATGCAATCTGTCTGTATGTACCTGGGGCCTATTTTACTTAACATCTTACGATCATTTTTTTTTTTTTTTTTTTTTTTTGCATGAGTAAAAATTCTAAGTTGCTTCTACAGTAGTGACTAAATATTACATTATTTCATGCATCATCTCATTGTAATCGTCTTCTATAGACGATTACAATGAGATATTGCAAGGTAGAATCTAACAACGAATGAAAACACCAGGTACTATTTGTAATATTGACGAATAAATATTTCGTAAGAAGTTCGCAAAATTGACAATATGAATGAAATTGGAATAATGTCGGAATAAGAATGAATGACTGCGATGTGTTAGTTTTGGGTGAAATACAAGGGAGTCAATACAGTATCAATAATTTCGACAAATCGATATCTTTACCTCCCTTTAATAAAATAGTCTTCATTTTCTGTTTCTGTGCCCTCACGGACAACTCAGGCCCTTCAAGGTAGTGTACCTGTAATAGATCCGCAGCGTTTCGGCAGTAATGAACTTTAACAATGTTAACCGAGGTTTCCTAATGATTTTCATTAGGAAACCTTGGTTAACAATGTGAAAGATCATAAGTTCCAAAATGTTGCGGAATTATTAAGGATCCACTACCTTGAAATCCTCACCAGCGAAGAAAATGCGAATATTTAACCGATATGAATGAAATGATGATCGTTTTGTATGATTTCGTAGTGCTTTTTTTCTTAATAATTTCGGAACTTTTTTTGAGTGATTGGAATGAGTGTTTTTGATGTCATGCATTGGGCGCTGGTTGAGTAAACAGAATGGTTTCACTCGGATGGTTGTCAATGTCACGATGCTGTAACTGGAATTTCTATTAGGTATATCTAAAATATGACACAAATTTAATTCTCTAGATTTCCTTCAACTTTGTAAAAGATTAAAGTACTCTCTTTCTATGGTTACTCATTAAATGATATTTTCCCAAAAGCATTGAACAATTTACTCATGTGGACCTAAGATGCTCTACTGGCTATGAAGTTTTCTCTTAGTTAAGAGTAATATTTAAGCTAGTGGACCCGTAAAAGTTCCGAAACGTTTCAGAAGTAATGAACTTTAAACAGCGTTAACCGAGGTTTCCTAATGATTTCATTAGGAAGCCTCGGTCAACATTGTGAAAGATCATGAGTTTCGAAATGTTTAGCAACTATCAGGGGTCTACTACCTTAAGAAACATAAATGCTTATTAAGAATACAAAAATTAAAACATCACAGTGATTTTTATCCCTTTTATTTATTTAAACAACAATAATTAATGTCGGACGAAATTAGCTATTCTATTTAACCTCCATTAACTTTCATTCAAACCGCTCGTCTGTCACACTCAATTAAATTCAGAAGTCATTTTAAAATCATTCACACTGCCACATTCAAGATGATTTTGACTGTAATATTTTTAAATTTACTTTCAGTAACAAACAGCCGAGCCAAAACATGAGACAGAAAGGTGGAAATATCTGAAAAAATCAATGTTTTATCAGGACAACTAAAAGCAACAATATTCCTAATCGAGGATTGAATGAAAATTGGAGTGAGTTTTGACGTGTTTTGCATGAGAATGTAAACATTCAGTTAACGCCGAATCAATATTTGGATTTATTGTCATTTTGTCTTATCGTTCAACTGCTTTGTGGTTACTTTTCTAACAGTAAACTGGAAAGTATCTCGGACTTGTATAGAATAGTATTTTGGGGTCACCTTTGAGAAAATGAGCATTCTAGCGATACTTCTTTCAATACGCTTGAAGATAATGAAACATTCAATTTAAACATTCATTCATTTACCATAGTCATGTGAAATGATGCGCTTTCATGGCCGAGCTCTTATTATGCCCGAAATCTCCTCTGTAAGATCACAGAAAGTTTCCGAATGCGCGGTCATTCGGAACCCCCATCGGCCATTTCCGTAAACTTCAACATACACCTGAGGTACAAAAAGCGGATATGAATGGAACATCTCAATGAATTTCCATAGCCAGAAACAGTGAGAGAAGAGCTAGTGCTTTATTCGAGGCACCGATTTAGCTAACCTGTTTTAGAACAAATCATCGAGGTATTGTCTTCACCTTGGCGTCGATCGCGTCGGCATTTGCATTGGCGTGTCAAGCTTTTACCTTAGACATATCTGTGTTCTGAAAGATATCTTATTTCTTGGCACGTGTGTTCGCCATCACAAGAGCTAGGAGTTCAATGAGAACTGACTGTGAACATGAGGAAAAGTAGCATTTTTCGAGAGAAATTCCATTTTTACACATATTTCATGCGTCATCTAGTACCTGCAATCGAGCCTTAGCAACCGTAAGCGATGCTCTTGTTCAAGACTTGTTTTTTTTAAAAAAATCTAAATGTAGAAGAAATTCTTTTGAAAGTAAGAAATTTAAGACTATAACTAAGTATGCAGGTAGCGAAACCGGCTTAAACGAAAACACGCGACAACACTACTCGTTGTATAGGACCCAAAAGACTGAGACGAATGATCCAATAGGTCTCCCGCGTTTTGCGTTGTTAATCGCATCATTCTGATATTCGACAGTGAGACCAGTCTACGCCCGACCCGAAAGCGGCCCGGCAATAAGTTGGCCCTGTGTTTTTAGCAAATGTATAAAAAAAATTATGGTGGATTTTCTCATAAATTTCCTATAGCTGGCCAAAATAGTTAACAAATGTATAAGTATTCCACAGACGAAATAGATGGACAAGTAACAAGTTTTATCGGGAAAATCATCAATGTTTTAGAGTACCGCTAAAAGGATTGATATTCGTAATCGAGGATTGATTTAATATTGGAGAAAGTTCAGACATGTGTCGCATGGGAATTGAGAATTCAAACATAGAGATGTCGTTTATTGCCGAATTCCTATAAGGTTGAATGTCATTTTCAGACGAGACATTTTGATTGACAAAGTTTGAGATTCTTTATTTTCTCATTTCTCAAGTTCAACATTGAAAACCACGAGTTGTTTTTCAACATCTTTATTGTATAGATACGCGATCTGTCATAAATGCGTTTCCAGTCACGCAAAAAAGAAAAACATGAGAAAAAAAAGAGATTTATTCCAGCACAGGTCAATTAATTGTAACATCATTTTTTTTTATCAATTTTCAATTTGCTAGCCTTGAGAATCGTATTAAAGGGGCATATGCTCTCTAAAGCAGGTCTAGAGGCAAGCAAACTGGTAAAAATTATGAAAACACAACAAACAACAACGAATTTGATTATTATTTTGTTAGTATTGTTTCATAAAACTTGTTAACATTTCTTTCCAATAATTGATCTGCTAATTCAGATTTTTTTTTCATTTTATTTGCTTTTAAGTCGTTTTTAGCTATCATTCAGTTGTGACAACTAACGGTCATAAGTATGTGTGCAACGGCATGAGCGTCAACTGTATCGCACACCTGAGTATACTCTACCAATATTATATGTTAGAGGATGTTCAAAGAGTGGTCGTTAAACCGAACCTCAACTTTCACGCTTGAGGCCAAGTATCCCACAATCCTTATGGCCATAAAGCAACACGGGGGGGGGCGATTTTCAGTTATATTTTATTATTTGAGAGAAACAATTGGGATAATATTTATGAGTATAAGATGTAAATTTGTTTCTTAAAGGTTTAGAGATTAGAGGACAAAGAAATTAATAACAACGTACCACGGAAATCACATCGAATATCTATAAATGCTACAAGGATCCCTATCAACAAAAATCAGCAGAAATATGATCCTAGTCGCAGCTGCCTTTATCCACTAATTGTAGGACTGGCTTCCGAGGTAAAAGGCAAACTTAAAGCGCGGTCTATGTCCTAGCAATTTCACAGTTCTTGGGTAGAAAAACTTGGACAAATATTCTTTAAAATAATTTGATAAATATAAACTATTAAATTTATGTAAACAAAGATGCATTTGCGACACAATACTCTCTTATATACTCAGCGTCACTTGAAAGTTTTCACATATACTTATTTTCATAGTTTCTTAGATATACTGAGCAAACATGAAAACATGACACTACGTTTTTTTTACCATTTTTTTTATAATGTGCACAAAATATCTGCCCAATCGTAGGACTATTAAAACGTATCAGCGTCTGAGATTTTAATGATAAACGTAGAAAAAACATAGGGTACCCCCAATATAAGATTCGCAGGGTGACCAAAAGATAGCATTATGTTTTAGAATCGATTGTGTCCACCTCTAGCATCTCTAACGACGATACAACGCCTCCTCGTGGATCTGTGTACGTTTGTAGCATTGCCTGGGGAACAAGTCTCCATTGTTCAACAAGGGTACGTTCAAAAGCCCTTAACGTTAGAGGTGGATAAACTTGCTGACGGACACGGCGGCCTAGCTCGTCCCAGATATGAATGAATGAATGAATCTTTATTTCAGACTTATACATATACAGTACATCGTCTTTATAAAATTAAAGTTATACATAATTATATCATGTGATACAACCTCGCCCTCTACCGCACACACATACGTTCTCTCTCTCTTCAATTTATCTGTTATATTCATGTAAATTCGAAAATCTATTAATGAAAAGTATATTTAATTTTGTAAGATAATAAAACTCTCACTCGAAACGAAATTTTGAGAGAGTTCTAAGCAATGTAATATGAGATATGTCTTACATCTGAATTTAGTATATTGCTATGTCGATGCTTTTGTCTATGCTCTCACATAACCAAAAACATCTTCAAAAGCAAGATAATAATATTAAACATGGAGTAATATTACATTTTAAATAATCGTATGCTCAATCAGGTTGGGATCAGGGCTGCGCGAAGGCCAATCTAAGATAACAATACCGGCATTTCTCAGAAAGTCTTGCGTGAGAAACGCTGTATGTGGTCTAGCATTATCGTGTTGAAGCGTCAGACCAGGGTCATACCTATGCATAATGGGGATCAAAAAAAGGTTGTAATATATGATCCCTGTACTGCGGAGCTGTCAAGTTACCTTGAATAACGTCAAGGGGAGAACGTCCTTGGGCACAAAAACATCCTCACACCATAAGACTCCCACCGCCGAATCTGTCGACCTCTCTGACTCATGCCTGAGCATGGCTTCTCTAGGTCTGAGGTATACACACGTACCCTGCCGTCGGCAAATTGCAATGTGGATCTTGATTCGTCACTACAGATAATCGAGTTCCATTGTCTTTGAGTGGACCGTAGGTGCTGTGTGACCCATGCTTAACTGTTTCGCCTATGATAATGTGTAAGAAATGGTCCAATTTTTGGTTTTTAAGCCATAAGTCCCGCTGCGCATAAGCGGTTCCTTACAGTTTGGGCTGTAACCCTACCCCCCAACATCTGTCTACTAGTCGATGTTGCAGAAGTTTATCTGTTTCGAAGATGTCGTGAACGTTTTTCTTGATCGTCCCGACGTGGCGTCACTCGTTCCGCTCCGGGTCTCGGACGATTTGCTACTGACCCGGTTTGGTGTATATATATCTATATATGCAAAGATAGCAAGTGTGTAAAGCTGACACTACAATCGACAATCAACAATCGACAATAAGGTTTTCATTTAAAGTAGAGCTGTGGAGACCACACCATTTCTACATACGGAGAGTTCCAAGTTCCATGTAGACCTAAATATGTCTCTATGAAAATTTCAATCCATATTTAGGTCTACATTCAAACGTCTTCAAATTGGCCTTTTCAATTGACAATCAGGTCTACATCAAATTTTTTCTCAATAAAGAGCTATGCCATCGACAAAAAGTTTTGCATGTATACTTTATCAAATCAACAGGATCAGTATAAAATTATGTCGCCTGTTAAAGGGTTAATGATGCGAAGGGTTAATAATTGGATCAAATCAAACGGGCGTGATGAGGTTTTAACGTCGGTTTTCAGTTTCCAATACTTGTTGCTAGCTGTCCCCGAAAACTCGCCTGTCGATATAAAACGGTGGAATAAATAATGTATACCAGACTGTTGACAAATATACGGACGGATAGTATTATCGGATACATGTAAGTTTGGAATAACATTTGCATATTATTGGTTTAGCTTTTGGGTGGAATTCTTTTGAAATGCAGCCCTGTGTTCATTATGACAAACCGTTGCAAACTGTTTATAAATTATACCCCGCTTTGCACGTGGACTTGCATGGAAAGCGGGGTAAAATTGGCTAATAATTGGCACCATTTCGTCATCCTACTTGCAGGGCTAGTTCATCCGCCTTAGATATTTTATCATTCGAAGAATTATTCTTTTCAAAATCTCATTTTTTCGATGGTTGATAAAGTGTTAGATCAGCATAGATTATTTCCCAAGCTGAATTGAGTATAATATTTAATGCTTCCGAGTGGATAATTGATATATGTCCGTAGATGACAGTTATCAACGTCATAAAATTGCCATTCACATCGATCCTCTTCTTTCAATCGCTCGCTCAGTGCCGAATTCAATGCATTCAAAACACTCATTCCAATCACTCAAAGCGCTTCGAAATCGTCAAAAAAAACTTCGATATTTAACAACACGATCAAACCTCATTTAAAGCGTTTAAATCATTCCACGATTAAAGTTGCGTGTTCGGAATGAATAAATGGAGTGTTAAAAGGGCGATTTAGAACGATTTTGATCGGAGTGAATTTGAGTTTCATTATGTTAATAACTGTAGTACATGCTATCACGTGCAATATGGTATTCTTTCAGGGAATCTGTCCTAAATTTTCACTTTTCGTCTCATTTTTGCATTACATTATTAGAATAATCGGTAATTTGCCGTGTGTTATCGGTAAATATTTCATTTCAGTTTATCTTTTAAAATATACATTTTGTATTTATTCACAAAGCTCATATTTAAAAAAAAAAGAATTTATTTCTACACAATAAACATCGTCATACAAAGTTAAACAAATTATACTTTGAGACATAGATCTACTTCTGATAAAATGCTCTATACTCAAGCAAACCAGAAATACAATTTAAATGAGGTTATTAAAGAAATATTAATGGTCAAAATTTTGAAGTTTTCTTGTTATATCACTTGCAGTGTCTTCAATGTTCCATTTTATTTTATGAAGCTTCATTTTCTTCATTTTCGAAAGAAAAAAGAATAGACCAACATTTGATAATGAAAATATTAATGTTGACAATGATATTGAATAAATCTTCAATATTGTTGAAACACGACCAATAATCAGAGGTACAATTAAGAATGTGGTTTGTCGTTTAAAAAAAACACCTTTATTTCTTATTGAAACCCCATGATGTGGGTACTCATTCGAATCGTCTTATCGAGACAATTCCAATGACTGCCCACAATATAAAGCTTGTGCAAGAATGTTTAAAATAGTTTAATTTGAAAAAAAACTTTATCTGTAGCTCTGAATATTACTTCCAATTTTGAAGGTTCGTATATGGGCGATATTGAATATTGATCAGCCCTGCGTTCAGGATTATCAAACGGTGCAAACAGTTTTCCAATTGAACCCCGCTTTGCACGTGCACCTGCGTGCAAAGCGGGGTTTAATTGGAAAACTGTTTGCACCGTTTGGTGATCCTAAACGCAGCACTGGTTCGATATAATTGTCAACCATTACGGTCGTGTTTGGGCGCCTAAACTGTTCTCGAAGGTAGCCGCACATTCATCCAATTTATATACAATTGATCAATCATGAAATAAAAACCATTCTGATCAAAACCATTCGAAATCCCTCACTCATTGCTCAAACCATTCATTCCGAACCCTAACTCGAATTACTTAAAACGCTCTAAAATTGTTCACAAAGGCTTCGAAATCGTTCAAGATAATGAACATATCAATCAAATCCATCAAAATGTGTGGGTTTTATTAGCTGGTATTGAATATTTAAACGTTTGATTTGTTATTAAAACCATATAATCAGAAAAAATGCGTGAATTGTATTAAAGGGGGTTAAAAAGTATTGAATTGGACGAAGTTATCGATTATGATTTACCACCCTTGAAAATCTTTCAAAACTCGACCATCACACTAATTCAATATCATTTCATTCCAAAATCTTTACAAAACGATATATATGTATATACTTACGGTAATATGGAAACTATTGTGACAAAACTAATGGCGTGTCTTTTTGTACGTGGTTAATGGGCAACGCCCTGACGTCATTTGCTTATTTGGCCCCTCTTGTATAACGTCAAATTAGGTAAAAAGAACGAACTCAGGGTACAGTGTATAATTGTTTGGTAATGTCACAGGTTTGGCATTATCTACCGTTATTTCTTAAAAATTAACCGAAAAGCATAAATAAACAAACAATAAACATAGTAGAAGATAACAAGTTGAATTATGGTTTGCTTTGCTTTGTTCAATACAAAAGCCGTACAGACCATATGTTACACATTGATAACAAGCTATATGACAAACTAATTAATCAGAAAAGATGGTTTTGTTAGGATTAGAATTTATACAAACGTTCGTTGAAGTGATATAGCGACATCTGGTATGTAATGACGTCTACGTTACTAAGAACGGTAAAGATAGTTTGAAAAAAAAAATGGTTGCGTTTTTTTCCTGACAAACCTACAATACAATTAACAACATCGTAAAATTGACGAGGTGAATGATTTTGGAATCATTTAGGAATGGAATTGATTGAGTGTGTGGAGCGAGTTTTGAGTGAATTTAATGGGGGGCAATCCAATATCGCTATATCGCAATATATTGATTACCTCCCTTCAATAAGAATGCTTACACGTTCTATAGATGGCTTCCTATTTCTTCAAGAACATATCAGACGCTTGCAATTTTAATTATGTCAGTGAATTCGCGATTTTCCTCTAGCCGATTTATTTTGAATGACGTTGCTGATTCAATATTTTTCAATGGGTTTGGGCGTTTTTGAATAGTTTGGGTGAGTGTTTGGAATGAATGAATGGAGCGCTTAGTGAGTGATTTAGAATGGTTTTAATGAGGGATATCGGTTGGTTATCTCCCTTGAAATACTCCCAAAGGAGGAAGGGTCCAAATCAGTGGTTACCTTGGGTTTTATCCTTATTTCTATGCACTATAAGATTTAAAGATAAGCTTCAATTCAAATATTTCGCAATTTATAAGATAGGTTTGATTAAGAATAAATATTAATTTTCTACTTTACTTTTCAAAACTTGAACATTAACACAAATTGCATAAATTAGTATTTGGCATTTACAAAAATAAAAATCGCAACTTCCCCATATAAACCAAGGATAAAACCAAAGGAAATTTCCTAAAAGGACCGCTAACGATTTTGGAGCACCTTTGATTTAATCCACAGAAAAACAAGGGAGATAACACACAAAAGTCTCCCATTGAGGCTAATGCCAATTTCTCAATGTTATTAACTGTAGGTGTAATCAATGAAAATTGAAAAAAATCACTATAATAATGAAAGGCGCTTTGAATAATTCGAATTATGGAAAGTTCGGTTGAACAAAAGCCTGTGCGTGACAATTCCAATTTTTGATTTGTACGCAAAGCAAAGCCTCTAGTCAGCCTTTGCATCCGCACAGTCCGACCATAGGCTTCAATTTGCGCTCTGTAGATAAATAAGGTCTCAATTTCTCCTCAAGCGGTCAGGGAATATTCCTATAGAATTGTGCCATTGTCTGGACATGCCCAATCTCATGTATCTCATGCAATGCAACGAATAATGAACCAAGATAATATGCGACCCGTCACGCGAAAAAGGACCATCTCGGTAGCGCGTAAAGTGTTGACCTAAGTCAGACTGCGCGGATTGCGCAGACTGACTAGGGTCGTAACCTTTTCGCAATGCGCATATTTTCTGAATCTAGAATGCTCAATCTACCTTCCAGTGAAAGAATTTATGAAATGCGACTTCTCGTTGACCTATGCTCAACCTAATCTGACTGCCTCGGTGGCCTAGTGGTAAATGCACTCGACCCGTGACCTGGAGGTCCGTGGTTCGAGCCCCACTGTCGACGGGGTGTGTTTATGGGCAAAACACTTAATAGCCAGCCCTAGTTCACCCAGCTGTAAAAATGGGTAGCAGTGGGTTTAAACCACTGCCTCTCTCTCACAGGGACGTGAAAACATCAGGATTGAGTGTTCGAGAGCGATTCTATAAGCTCTAGCTTTCGTCGCAATCGAACTAAAATAAATTAGTATAAACTAATCTCTTTTCAATTATTCATTTTACAGAGTTCTCAGATGGTCCCTTTTCACGTGTCGGGTCTCATAACGGCTGATGACGTTATTTTTGTTCTTATGAACTGAACACAATTGTCAATAAAACAGGCACACCGCTTATGGATGCCTACGCTTGGCTGTTCAAACAGTGCTGGGTAGAGAATGAAAATAATCTTAATCGTAAAAAGGGGCACAAATCGTAAAAAAATCACCTAGAGTTATCCCCCTTGATAGTTCTGGTTTTCCTTATCATAGGAAAAGGGGGCCAAAGTTTTCAAATAAATGCCTTCAGTAATGCCATAGATATCACAAACTGTTAAATTTATCGCACGACAACGACAACAACAACGACGGCAACGACGTCGACAACACCAAAGTTATAAAAAAACTCGGGGTTTTACCGAAAAATTACCTAGCTAAACATCGACTGACCAATGTAAACATTCATTTATTAAAAAACGACGGTTGAGCTCAGATATGCCGTCATTTTTTATCCATATGCTTTATCTTTTACTTAAGCATTGTAACTACGATTTGCCGTTTGTTTTGAATAATCCTTACAGATACCGTATTTCTCCTCAAAATGCTCCCGAGAGCCATGCATAAAATGGTCCTAGAGCTATTATTTAGTATGCGTTTTCTGATTTTAAAAGAAAAGAATATTAAAATTGATGTCCTTGTGAGGTGAATTTCATCTCAACAATCATATAAATGATTGTTTAGAAGAAATTCATCTCAAATTAGTGAAGAAGTCTCAAAAAGTTCCCCAACTTTAGGCATTTGAATTGGGTTTTCGTGCTACTATTAAGGGGGATCTATTATTAAAGGAAATACGGTAGACGGCGCTTGATATCTGAGGGCAGTGTTGTGACAGAGGTCAAGGGACCAGCGATCTATCAAATGCAAAATTATCGTTTGTTTCAGTGTAAGATCGTTTGATATTTCATTGGGTAAACAACAAAAGATATATTTTCACAGGGAAAATATAGCTTTTGTTATTCGACCAATGAAATCGATCTTATTTAAAAAAACAAGCGCATATTTTTTATTTAATGCAAAAATGAGACAAAATGTTGAAAATCAAGCACGAATTTTCTTAAAGCGCCTGATTGCTTTGCAACGCTCACGATGACGTCAATTAAAGAGCTCCGTTCTGATAACGTGAAATGAACGTTAACGGGGTTTAAGTATTTGATTATTTCTCTGGTTAGGCGATGAGTTTATCAAATGATAATCTACCGTAATTTCTCGATTATCCACAAAAAAAATTAAAGAAATGCTGATTATACGAACAATCAAGCAACTGACACAAAGGTGAAATCGTATTCACTCGTGGAGTTTATATTTTAATGACAGAGGTTTTAAGCGATAACGGTGTGACTGTCTCAACATCGAGCAACTCTCAGAAACGAAGAATTGAAATCGATTGCTTTACACAAACAAAATTTTCTGCAATAATTGAGAACCTCGATTTAGAAAACCATAGATACCCTCGTGTATTTTTGGACATTATTCGTGCAAATGTCATACAAGTTCATCAATTTATCTTATAACTAAACAAATATCCGTGTGATAACATCCCATATGATATTTCTATTGTATCACATAGTTATTTTTAGACCAATGATATAATTCGGTTATTTTTAGAAACTTGCATTTCAGTTAGAAATATCGACGAAAACAAGATAAATAGAGGTTATAAGATGAATATAATACATACTTAGTGTACTTAACGTACTTAGTGTATTGTATGAAAAAATATATAACTCGGTTGAGATAATTGATAATTGTGTCGGCAGAGCTTCGACAATTTTTAATTCTCCCAACCTCGTTAGATATTTTTATTCATACAAAACACTATTACGTATTATATATGTACATGTATGCAAGTAGCCATTTGTTAAGCTAAAATAAGCATTAATCACCGGACATATTCAGCCTTTCATTTAAAATTAAGGCTAAAAAAGTTTGCGTGATATCACGGCGATATTTTTTTAATAATTCTATAAACCTAAATAAGATTAACGATGGGCTGTTGTTTGGGATATCCCTCGTAATGCTGTTACTTCAAAACTGTTGAAACAGTCATTGCTTGTCAAAAGTACTTTGTTCATAATAACAAATCTTTTTTTACGTTTAAAAGGGCAAACGTTGAAATTCTAATTAACAAGCAACCTGAATAATTTTCTATGACATTTTTACAGCAACTCATCGCCTGGGCCCATTTTCTTAAACTTCTTTCGAAAAAAAATAATCGTAAGTCAGAACCACAAATCGTACCTTGTGTTTTCATCTAATCTAGAAACAACTTTAATATTTGACTTATGCAATAAATGATCGTAATATGTTTAGTAAAACAGTGCCCTAGTTACCAGATTCAGCTGCTATCGTTATTAGACGATCAAAATGTTGCATCTTAGAAATAATTGTTACCCAACGATGATATCTCTGATGTAGTTAAACATGAGCAACTTATTATTTGTACATGTCGACAATTATCTCTTTTCCTACGCTACACATCGAACCCACAATATTTTGAAAATACCATTTTTTCTTGCAAGAAATGGACGATAAGAAGCTGAATGTCGACCATTTGTGTCATTGAATTGGTATACATGATTCATAGAATACAAGGAATTGTAAAAAACGTTCTCGGAAAAAATACTCCTTTATTCACCGAAATCTAATTTTTATTTTTACATCAACAAAAAACATACCCCCAAAACATTAAATATAGTTGAAAGAATATAATAGAAATTCAGTTTAATTGTAGAAGAATTAGAAAAGGTAAAATAAAGTAGGCGTATCCAGGCATTTTGGCCACTTTGCTTTCTATGAATCCCCCCCACCCCCCAATCCCAAATTCAGGCGCTCAATTATTTTCATATTCTGGTAATTAATATCCACAAGATAGAGCTTGATAATATTTGCTGTAATACAAAGCATGTACCGCATTGATGTTAATGTAACTGCTATCCACAAAAGAAATTACTCGGGTTTCAACTCGTTAGTCTTTGACTCTCTGGAAGACTTTCGAGTCTTCTCTTGATCCAATCTATTGAAAAGCGATTGCTCAAAATCCGACGGCATAACAATTACAGCGGCAGTCTTCTCTTGATCCAATCTATTGAAAAGCGATTGCTCGAAATTTATAATCCTCTCTCAGGATTGTCCTGTGGACTTTTTTTTATTTTTTTATATGTTTTTTAACACATCATCGAAAGATATTTGTCATATCAAAACTAATCAGTTTTCAAATCATCCTCTATCTATTTCTTTCGATTACAACTAAGCCGTGCCTCAATGACTTTACTTGTTTCCTTTGGAATGCAAGTCTTTATTTCTCTTATATAATTCATTTATACTTTTACAACCAAATTGTACATTATTTTTGAGCATTTCTCATACGAGCGAGCATAAAACAATTATAGCATTTTTAGCTCACTTAAGTATGGAGTTCCAAGGGAGTTATTAGGATCGATGGTTGTCCGGTGTCCGCCCGTCCGTCTGTGAACGCATCTTAAAAAATCTCCTCCGATTCTACTCAACAGATTAACATGAAAGTTATAGGAATGATGCCTATGTGAAGCACCCTTAAAAAACTTTTAAAAATGGAATCCTTGTAGAACTATGGTTGCTATGGCAACACGGCTGAAAAACTAGAAGAATAATTCTCCTACAAAACCTTTAGGGCTAGAGCTTTCGTATTCGGCATGATGCATGGCAGACAACAAACATACCAAAATACCTCGAAGAATTACTCTACATTCAAAATTAGTCCTATGTTTCCGTGATTCTGAATTTCAGGTTTTGTTGTCAAAAACGCCAGAGACTTTATTGTTCACACGTGTATTGCTTGTGATAAATGCTTACTGTTAGTACGAACTTCAATGTTATAAGACAAGGTTTTCCAAAGTGAAATGGATGGAGAGTTGAAACTTTACATTGAGTTTATTTTTGCTATTGATTTCCATAAAGCGCCAATCAATAAACGACAGTGGTGTTTAACAAACATGTTTTGTTATTTCTATCGCTGAAAGGACTCTAAAATAAGTTATATACTTAGCAAAAAAAGAAACTTTACATACTTGTTGGTCTGTTTTGAATGACTTAAAGTGGCTATAGGCCAACTTTATTTACATGTGTTAGTTGGACTAGCTACAGAGACTACACAGACGCAGGAATTTGCGCGATTGAAGCGAGTCCAAGCTAATGCGTCTGTAACTTCCGGTTTTGGTCACATACTCGTGTTGAGCTACCCAAAGTTCATTTTGAGTGATTTTTGTTACACAGTCACACTCATTCCTTAGCATCGGCACGAAAAAATAAAATTGTTTGCACATTTTTATTGAAACGGGTATGTAACAACAATCGAATAAAGGCAGTAATCAGACTACAGGTATACATAGAGCTTGAATGTCTGTTTATAACGTCACTCTTAAGTTTGGCTACTCGGGACAGGTAATTCACATTTTAACATCTCGGTTTAGAACTGCCGCGCCCGGTTAGGACAATCGGTTACGCGTCTGGTTTTCATTCATCGGGTCGTGGGTTCGACCTCTGGCTCGGTCGTCTTTCATCCCATATTTGACAAAAAGCATTGTGACAAGTGTCATTTCTCTCCCATACAATTGGCAAGTGATACGCCTATGAAAGAATGGCGACTGGTGCCTCAGATGAAAGCTCTAGCTGTACTGTGAGAAACGACAAGAAACTATGGATAGGTGCACCAGCGGTCGAATTTTAAATGTAAAACTATCGAAAGTGACCTTTAAACACATATTAATTAACAAAAAAATAAGTTACAACCACATGATATGTCGGCCGAGTTGAGATAGGCCACTTTTGACGTCATGTAGAGGCCCTGTTACCATTGCATTTTTTTCAATTCATTTCATCAAATGAAGGATAACTACAAGACAAGTATGCGTATTTAGCTCAGACGTTGGTATATCATGATATTGGAACGACTCTAATCACGAAAACGTCAAGGACCTATACTCAAAACAACACCGACAATCTTGATTTCATTTCTGTGATTTTTGAAATCGACCCCTTTGTCCTTTGACCATCAATAAAAACCTCGTTTTACAAACATCCGGTACTGACCCTTCCATAAACCGACGGATATTACCTTCAAGTTTCATGTATTCTTTATGGTTTCATAGGGATACTACAGCCCTCAGTAAGTCATGTAAAGTTTCTTTTTTTGCTAAGTATATATTGTTAAACCACTGCAAATGACACACATTCGATTTTCTTTTAAACCTTTATCATTAATGTTGTGATTCTAACAATGAGAACACGTTTATGCCTTTTTAAACTTTAGACCGGCTTATATGTCATGCAGTTAAGAACGCCGTGAATTTGACAATATTAATGATTTTTGAATGATTTTTGAATGAAATTGATTGAGTGTGTGGAGCGCGTTTTGAATTGAATTCAGGGGGGGGGGGGTGATCCAATATTGCTAACTTTGTTCAAAATGAACACAACTAGCGATATTCATTGCCTCCCTTTAATAAAATATGCATACAGGTTCTATGAATAGCTTTCTATGTCTTCACGAACCCATCATACGTTTACAAAATTCAATTATGTAAGTGAAATCCTAAACTTTATCTACCGATTTTTATTTTTAATGTAGGTTTACATCCTTTCCTTTTTAGTTATTTTTGAGCGTTTTTCAATTGTTTGGGTGAGTGTTTGGAATGAATGAAGGGTACTCTGAGTGAGCGATTTTGAATGGTTTTGATCGGGATGACAGTCAATTTTACGATGTGCTTAACTTTATGTAGTGCTAGATCCAGTAAGACTGATGAGCGATCCAGGGCCATCTTCGCCCTCTTGTCAGCTATTAAATCTTAACAGTGAGGATGGTAATTTATTACATGTAATCTCCTTCGCCCCTTTAAAGCGCAATACTTGTAACTCGGGTTATGATATGACCAACGTCGCAAAAATGAAATAACCCTGTTGAATAGTTTTGATATTACACGGGTGTTCTAGCGTAATGAGTTTAGAGCGAACAGGGACGATATTTCGTTATTGTAAAAATGACGTCAAAATGCCCGTCTTTACATCTACGTCATTTTACCAACGGCATGATATGTTACGCGGATTTGATGGATGAATTTAAAGAATTGTGTATATTCATCGCAAAAATCAGACCAAATTTTAATAAGAATATCAAATATGTGTTCATCAAATAACGTTTAGTAACCTTGAGACATTTAAAGCAGACAAAAACTTGACAAAGCCTCCTTTTTATCTTTTTGAAGATGACTCGTTTAATGTATATTTGGTATTTCATTACCTCGTATGTATTATCACCTATGTATATCAGTGCATGGCTGTAAAGCACTTTGAGCAACATGTTACCAAACACGTTTTTTATTTACTTTTAATTGAATGACAGGGTTCAATCGCGGGTTAATACTGTCTCCAAAGACTTAGCTGAAACACATCTGTAGTAGTTGTTCTTTTAAGAAAAGCCATGTAGGCGAATCATGAATTTGAACCATTGACTATGATTTTGAAAATTTCGTGATCGACAGCTTATATGTCATTCTCGTCAGCAATCAAATTATTTAGCTTAACTTTGTTTTGATTCTTATTTGTCTATCAACTTTCCTAAAGAAACATGTTTGACCCGTTCCGAAATTAGGGAAATCTGTGGAAATAATCATTGGTCACCGTTTGGATCAACCGTAAGTTGTCTTCTAGAAATATACGGGAAAGTAGAATGATCATTATAGATTTAGAAAACCTCCCATTTTCGAACGTGCTCGACCTTATTTGGCCTTTGACGTCCAATTTCGCGTAATGAGTCACGTTATAAGGGGTCGCGAGATGTACCATTTTCACGTGAAGATTATTTTTTGTTTATTTGTTTCTTCCATTTCAGATGACTACTATCATATTACCAGGCCCAGCATTATGTGTGATACTAGTGATGGTCAGTATTATGGCCGGGTCAGTCACGGGGGTCAGTTTATGGTCTAGAATAAAACAATCACTAAATATGGACGACAGTGCATTATTTAAACGAGGTATGTAATACCAATTTCAGAAAACACTTTGTCACCATGCTTAAAACATGAAAGGGATGTTCTTTGGGTGAGGCTCTACCCAAATTGTTAAAAAATGTTATATCATCCAAAAACTCTGGTTGCTATGGTAATGGAAGAGCCGAAAATGTCTTCTTTTAACCCGCTGGGCCAATCTGGCTGAAACTTTCCAGGGCTGTTCATATCGTGCATTTGTGTTCAAAGTACTTTACTTTTACTATTTAAAGACGTTCACTAACGTTTCGATATATGGGTTTTTATGTTGAGACAAAATTATTTGTAACCCATCAGATAAATACGGATCACCTGTATTATGCGTAAAAAAGGGACCCTAGGGAGCCTAGGCGGCCATCGCAGGCTGGCTTAACTCCAAACATTTTGCACTTTGATAATGTCCTAAAACTAAAATAATCTCTTTTTCTTATTTTCCCGTTTAAAGAGGCTTAAATTGTGACTCCCGAAAGACCTCTACTGGAATCAATTTCTCTTTTAAATATTTTGTGATCCGTCACAGAAAAGGGAACCACCTGGAAACTTCGTATAGCAGTTTAGGTCCTGCATAGGTCAAGCAAAGGTGGGATTTCAAAAGAAACTTCATCAAGAAGGTAGAATTATCATTCTAAGCTCGGAAAATCATCCAAATAGGAAAGGTTTCGACATTTTTGCTTCGTTATATTAAATTATAAGATATGAAGAGAGTATTATTTATTCATGTAGGTATGAAACTCAAAACCTAATCGTATGAATAAATCCGTTCGCGTATTTCTTACGGTTTTTAGTTTCATGTCTGAAATATGTTTGAAAAAGTGTTTTCTTTCTTTATTTAGAAAATTTAAATGGTCCTGTATCTTTACAGAAATGGGAAGTCATCATCCTACGGACATGGACGGCGATCATGATCATATGGATATGCAAGGCGACCATGACCATATGGGTATGGAGGGTGGTCAAGGGGGCCAAATGGATATTCAAGGAGACCATGGTGGTCATAATGGTTTGGAAGAGCTTCATGATCATAAACACGGGATAAAAATGGGTATACCGAACCAGAAATGTGATGATGGAGAGGTACATTACATTTCAGCCTGTGCATGACATTTCCAACAATTTGACATGTGACTGCATTGCAAACCCTGATCAGCCTAGACAGCCAGATATAGCAGTTATAAGCTTACCTTACTGTCTAAAAGATACTTTGAGACCTCATCTATTTATCAAGTGCATCGTGAAGACTCTGGTCAGACTGTGCGGATGCGCAGGCTGACCAGAGTCTTTGCGCTGCGCTCATTCAAAATTGTTGGAAATGTCACGCACATGCCCATTTCTTTTATTAACATTTATAAGCTCATTACAAGCAACAATTGTATGGTCGGGAACTAGGAATGAGATAAACCTGTTGAATGTTGACATAGCACAGGTAATTTTCACTTACATGGTAACTATGCAAATGAACAACACCTTTTTTCATTACGTCGTCATGGATACTCGTATATCGCCTGATAATACATAATTCAGTACATAACGACTTTCCGGTTTTTCGAGAATCGATGAATCCATGAGGTTGATCAAAATCAAAATTCTATAGGGCTAGTTCAAATGATCTGTATTAACTGTTGTAACCTACTTCAAGTGTGATTGCTTGAAAATCGGCTCGCCAACAGCCAAATATTGTGAAGAAACAATCAACAACTAATAATTGTTCAGATACTAGAAGTATGAAATTAGCATGGTTATATTCTTGTAGTTTATTATCATTAAAATCATTAATTCCGCAATAAAAAAAATATTTTGTAGTCCAAAAGAAATCATTCCGCTTGTATTGAGACGACTTTGACCGTTCAAAATGTTTCATTTTTGAAAATAATCAGAGGATTTAAGTCGTACATTTAAACATGTATGGTCTCCATGTTTGCAGCATGGAATAAGTACAGACTGGGATCCTTCTGATCATTCAGTGCTGGAATGCGAGTTTGGAGAGTTCGAGGCTCTAGATGTAAGTACAGAAAATAACATTTTGAAATTCGCACCAATTCCACTTAAAACATTCTAAACCGCTCAATTCGTGCTCCATTCATATTATTCCTAGCACTGAAATCTTGATGTAAACAAGAGCTTGATTTTGCCTTAAGATTGTTATCCTTGAAAGAACCACAAATGTCTGCCCCCGTACGAAAATAAACCTATTGCAAAAAGGCACGAACAGATTCACTAAGTGAATAATCGTTTATCAGTGTTAGATCGATTTATATGTGACCCGTCACGCGAAAAAAGGACTATCTGGGAAGTGCGTAAAGTGACGACCCTTGTCAGACTGCGCGGTCTGCGCAGACTGACTAGGGTCGAAACTTTTCGTAACGGGCTTATTTTCTGGATTTAGAATGTTCAATCTACTTTTCAGTGAATGAATTTTTGAAATGCGACCTCTGGTTGACCAATGCTGGACCAAATCTCTTTTTCAAATATTCATTTTTGCGTGACGGGTCACATATATATTTCATTGAGTGAACAATAAAAGCTATATTTTCACGAGTATTTGGGCCACGAGTATTAATATAGCTTTCGTTGTTCGCGAAATGAATTATAAATCGATGTTACTCGGAAAAACTAACGCTTATTCTATTTCTTTAATGCAAAGATGAGACAAAATGTTAAAATTTTAGGGCAAATTTACTATAAGCATTTACCGTTAAGCAACGTCTATGGTAACGTCACTTATTTGGCTCCACTTAGATGACGTTAGACAAATAAACAAAAGATATGTAAAGATATCTTAGAGTTTGGATTTTTTTTTAATTTTCACTGGTTAGGCGGTGAGGAATTCAAATTGATAATTTACTGTTATTTCACGATTAACCATCGAAAAGGATTAAACAATATGTTTTACCTGAGGTGCGTTTTTCTTTTTTGGATTAAGAATTTTAAGATTTCTGAAGGTTTTTAGTCGGGGTATCGTCTCGGGCTGCGTCGTAGAATGTAAACTGAATCGCGCGAGATAATTCGATTTAAAATCTTAAGATATCTTAAAAATCTTTATCTAAAAAACGCACCTCAGTTCTATACTACTGCCACTGAGTTTATTTTCTACTACTTATTATTATTTTCAGAGAGATTCAGAACCCGTATTAATCAACGGTACATCGCCAAAATATGTAAGTCATATAAATCATTTTTCTCAATTTTTCCCTACACTTCTGTAAGCGACATCTTTTGTTCATTATTTCGTCGGAAGAACTTAATATTTAGACGGAACAATTCAAGTCAAGAAAAAAATCTTCGTGTCTTTTTCGAGTGATTTCAAAAATGGAAACTTGTGAAATCCAATAATACTGATTGGTGTAATCCCGAAAAAATACGCTTTGATACAAGACGTAAATGTTGCTTATTTCTTTTTTAGCTCACCTGAGCACGAAGTGCTCATGTGAGCTATTGTGATCACCTTTTGTCCGGCGTCCGTCCGTCGGTCGTCGTCCGTCGTCCGGCGTCCGTCAACAATTTCTTTAAACGACATCTCCTCCTAAACTACTAGGCTAATTAACACCAAATTTTTCAGAAATGTTGCTTAGGTGGTCCCCTTCAAAAATAGCTAAAAGAATTGAAATCCATGAAAAACTCTGGTTGCTATGGCAACAAAAGGTGAAATTTTAAGAAAATCTTTAAAATTCTTCTTCTTCTCAACCATTAGTCCTACAGACTTAAAACTTGGCATGGATGATCAGTTCATAGACCTGAATAAAAATAGCTAAAATCATATCTTTTGGGCCACCAGGTGCGGAGCACCAGGGGGGAGGGGGTAGTACTTTGGGTAAATTTTGTAATCTTTAAGCTTCTTCGTCTTCGAAACAAGGAGCCCTACAGACTTGAAAATTGGTATGGATGATCAGCTCATAGACCTTCATAAAAATAGCTAAAATCATATCTGTTGGGTTGCCAGGTGCGGAGCACCAGGAGGGAGGGGGTAGTACTTTTGTGAAAATTTTGTAATCTTTAACCTTCTTGTTCTTCTGAACCAGGAGCCTTACAGATTTGAATATTGGCACGGATGATAAGCATATGGACATTTATATAAATAGCTAAAATCATGACTGTAGATTCACCAGGTGCGGAGCACCAGGGGGGAGAGGGTAGTACTTTTGTGAAAATTATGTAATCTTTAACCTTCTTCTTCTTCTAAACCACAAGCCCTACAGACTTGAAAATTGTCATGGATGATAAGCTCATAGACCTTAATAAAAATAGCTAAAATCATATCTGTTGAGCTGCCAGGTGCGGAGCACCAGGAGGGAGCGGGTAGAACTTTTGTGAAAATTTTGTATCTTTAACCTTCTTGTTCTTCTGAACCAGGAGCCTGACAGATTTGAATATTGGCATGGATGATAAGCATATGGACCTTTATATAAATAGCTAAAATCATGACTGTAGATTCACCAGGTGCGGAGCACCGGGGGGGAGAGGGTAGTACCTTTGTGAAAATTGTGTAATCTTTAACCTTCTTCTTCTTCTAAACCACAAGCCCTACAGACTTGAAAATTGTCATGGATGATCAGCTCATAGACCTTAATAAAAATAGCTAAAATCATATCTGTTGGGCTGCCAGGTGCGGAGCACCAGTAGGGAGGGGGTAGTACTTTTGTGAAAATTTTGTAACTTTAACCTTCATCTTCTAATGAACCAGGAGCTCTACAGACTTCAATATTGGCATGGATGATAAGCATATGGATCTAAAATAAAATAGCTAAAATCATGACTGTAGGGCCACCAGATGTGGAGCATTAGGGGGTAGGGGTAGTACTTTGGATCAATTTTGAAATCTTTAACCTTATTCTTCTCCTGGATCAGGAACCCTACAGACTTGAAAATTGTCATGGGTGATCAATATATTGACTTTAATAAAAATAGCTAAAATCATGACTGTAGGGTCACCAGGTGCTGCGTGTCTTGGGAAGGGGGTAGTTCTTTGGATCATTTTTGAAATCTTTAAACTTCTTCTAATGAACCAGGAGTCCTACAGACTTGAAAATTGGTATGGACGATCAGCATATGGACATGAATTGAATTAGCTAAAATCATGACTGTTAATTCACCAGGTGCGGGGCATCTTGGGGGAGGGGGAGTGCTTTGTTGAGAATTTTGAATCCCTACAGCCTTTATATTTGACATGGATTGGTCAACTCATTAAAGAAAACTTTAAAAGTCTCAGACTCGGCCTGTATATCTGGCATAGATTAGCTGATCACAGACCTTTTATGAAAAAAGCTTGAATAAATAATGACCAGGGGAGGAGCAGAGGGCGGGAAGGATTATTTCAAATGTTATCTGATTGAATAAGTGAAAATCTCTTTTTCTGTGGTTGCATGGACATACCTAGGTAATGAAGCTTTTTTCTCAGGTGAGCGACCCAGGGCCAACGGTCCTCTTGTTCCTTCTTTCAACATCCCTACGGGCCCTGTATTCAGGATAAAAAACCGGTGAAAACTGTTGGTAAGTTATACCCCGCTCTGCTTGCAAGTCTATGTACTAAGCGGGGTATAATTTGCAAACACCTTGCACCGTTTCGTCATCCTGAACGCAGGGCAGATTGCTTCATATATCTACAGAATTTATACTGTACAAACAAATCTCGTTTTAAATGTTATTAAAATATGTCAAATGTGACTTATCAGGGGAAATAGGAATATCTGGGAAGTGCGTAAAACGTCGACCGTAGTCAGACTGCGCGCCACGCGCAGTCTGGCTAGGGTGGAACTTTTATGTACTTGGCTGACTTTGTGAATCTAGAATGTTCATTCTACCTTGCAGTATCAGATTTTTTTTAAATTCGACCTCCAATTGACCTATAATTGAACATTTTTTTTTCTAATATTCAGTTTCCATCATGCTCTTTTTTACGTGACGGTCTACATATTCTGTAAATTTTAGGTACAGCATGTATGTTTAAAAACATCTATACAATACCCAACACCCATACCAACAAGGTAGGAAAATCCAAACCAACGATATATTGTTATAGTTAATGACATCGTGAAATTGACAAGGTGAATGAGTTTGGAATGATTTGGGAATGGAATTGAATAAGTGCGATGATTGAGTATTGAATGATTTTCAAGGGAGGTAAAACATAGTTGATAATTCCGTTCGATTTAGCGAAATTAGCGAAATTCTTTTTAACATCCTCTAATGAAATCTACGTACTAGTCTGATTTGGTGTCTTGAATAACAAATCACACACTTAAAAATCATATCAAGCCAATAAAATAATGTACTTATTTGATCGGTTTGATTGAAATGATCATAATTTAAAACGAATTCAAAGCGTTTTTTGAACAATTTTGGAGTGTTTTTGTGTGATTGGAGTGAGCATTTAGAATGAATGATTGTTCAGGGCACTAATCGAGCGATTTTGAATGGTTTTCATCAGAATGATTGTCAATTTCATGATGTATCCAAACATCAGAAAATTGAGCCTATGAGTGACATTGCAAACATTTTCATGTACATTTAAACTTCTTTTAAGCAATGTGCAATAAAATTGGGTTAATATTTATTATTATAACTTCACGTTTATTGGATTTTTCTTATATTTTTATCGTAAACTTTCTTATAAACTTCCTCATTCGCGAATTGTGATTTAACTTCATTTTATTTTTTTAGTGGTAACCATCGACCACTTTGGCCAAAGTTTGGCGAGTATGTCTACCTCCCTCCACAAAGATGGGTACATTCTTTAGAGGTTAGTACAGCAAAGAACATGGTGAACTTCACGCTCATCCCGATCATTATCATTGTAATTCACTCACTCAGCGCCCCATCAATTCATTCTAAACACCCACTCAAATCATAGGTATTTAGATTCAGGACTTTATAAGAACTTACATATTTCACTATAATGAATATACACAGGGTAATGCAGACGCCATTTTCGAAGGGAACGGGTGTTTTTACAAGCTATCCGGTACTCGATTCTCACGAGCAAACACGTCCTGAGACTGAAGCCAAAGATGCTTGTAAAAGCATCCGTTCTCTTAAAGCTGGTGGTTGCACTACCTTGTGTATTATTTATTGTAGACTAGTGATATTGGTAAGTTGCCATTGATATCCTGCGTCCAAGGGCCAATGACTCAAACTAGCCAAAAAACGCTCTAATGTCACTTAAAAAGCTCAACGTCTAATGGAAATGTCAAAATCGCTCTAAAATTTTACAATTGTTTTAATTTGCTTAAAATTGGAAGTTTCTCGTTGGTTAGTGAAGATACAAGAATATATTTATTTTGTTTTGTTTTTTTTCTATCGAAGATAACACAAACCATTTGGCCAATGAGCCAGGCAATAAAATCTTTTAAGTATATTTCATTAAAGGGTGGTAAAAATATAGCTCATTTCCTTAATCGAAATCTACCCACAGGACATAGAACTGATAATGCCATTTCCTGTATGTTTTTGATTCCTTTTTTTCATATGAATAATAATTTGACTAAATCGAATGAGCAAGATAAACCTCTTTGTAAAAACATTGGGGAATTATGATAGATGATAGGTGATCAAATCATTCTGACTCCGAATATGCTTAGTGCAACTGTGTAGCTGCAGTCATAATGTTTTCATCATTCTAGATCGAGTGTCCGTTTACAATGTGCTCTTGACTTTTGTATTTCTCACGTACTAGAGTTGTAAAAGCGGTTGCAACGCCCTCCCTATTCATGGACCGCGTTATATTTATAAAATACTGTTAAAAATGACGTTAAACCCCAAACAAAAACGCAAACCATATTAATGAACGTGGTCTCTTCTTCCAGCATGGCGCTGTTGCTCTCCTATACCATCCTTGTATGAACGGTTCTAGCGAGCTCAAGATATTGAAACTACTCCTGAAACACTGCTTGACAAAATATGTTATAACTCCATACAGATTGATACCGAATAACATGGTAAGAAAGAGATACAGTCAATCTTGCTCGAGCGACCAAGTCTATTAAGCGACCAATTTTATTACGCGACCGTTTTCAAAATTTCATTCCTCAGATTAAAGAATCTTACATAGTTGATATTACTGGTGTAAAACGTATCGTTATCAACCCTATGTTATTAAAACTCAATAGAATCGTCTCATTGAGACGATTCTAATGAGCTTATACAACATAAAATTATTCTGTAATTCACAATGATTAAGTCTACTAATTCTTATTTGTAAGAAAAACGTGCACTAAGCGACCATTCTTTTAGGCGACCGCTTTTTGGTGGTCTCTAGACACATTTTACTGTCTAGTATTGAACATTTTCTTGTTGCATTTTTAATTTCCTTTCAAAAAAATTGCAATTTTTGTGAGCATCAAATAAGCATCGGAAAAGTTTTTCTCGTATTAATTCAGTAGAAAAAGAGGCAGTATATGCTAAGATCAGAATGCACGCCTGTGCAGCATGATCTTTGTCTACACTGTCTGCAGAGGTTGTTTGTGCCACAAGAATATGTCGCGAACAGCGTGATAAGATTTAATCTTTAACTTTAAACAATTTCGTTTTGCCAGACGACACAATTTTTAGGTTGGTCCAATTTGGACAATATGCAAACGACAATTATATGTTGGTGAAAGTCTCAAAAATCTGAAGAAAAAAATGGAAAGCAAACATTTTAGGATTTGAATTAATGAATTTCAACAAAGAAATTCGTTTAATTGTCTTAAAGAGTGGAATAGTGTGAAAAGGGCTTAAAAATGAAGATAGTTTTTTTTTTAAATCGAGTACAAGCATTTGTTTAATTATTCTTATTTTTGTAACATAGGTTGATATATAACACAAAAATGTATGACAAAATCAAATTTTGAAAACAATTGACTTTGTAATCGAAAAGCACGTAGTTGCGTACTTATCTTTCCATTCTTTTATGTTTTATTTTGTCTTTTTTTCACGACGGTGTGACTATCTTTAACAGCCAAACGAAAGGCTTGTCCATTAAATTTTCATTTCTATATAAATATCCTCCTTAACATCTGCCCTGTGTCCAGGATGAAATCGTGCGCGAAACGTTTTATGAATGATATTCTGCGTTATTATTCAACTGACAGGGCGTGGCTTAGCCTTGACGTAATTTGACTAGTCTACTTTTTCAATATCTCGGGTTCTTTCAAAGGTAAGTCCGTGGTTATCGTTAACGCGTGCAAATAACTGTACCCTAAAACGAAAATGATTTACGTGCTAAGTGAAGTTGAATATATTTCATTGTTTGGTTACCGAACCCTCGTAACTTCAGCTTGATCAAGCTGAAGTTACGAGGGTTTCGTAACCAACCTTCTCGAGTAAGTTATGTCCACTATCTATAGAAGCAGGTAACTGTAAATATAGCTGATTTACCTTAACCTTAAGTGCAACGTTCCTTTACTTAGGCTCCGCCCTGCCAGGACAATAACCATGGATTATACCACGCATGCTAGGCATGTACATACTTGTAAAGCTGAGTATCATTTTAAAACTTTTACAACCGTTGTTGCATCCCGAAAGCAGGGCTGATTAAAATGGTTAATTGATATCGCCTTTATTTCAGCCTTTTGCCTTTCTTGCCTTTGAACACGCCTTACTGATAAGTAACGTCAAGGAATTACCTAAAGTATCAAAGTTTATAAGGGTAAATTTCACAAAACATCTGTGACCCGTCACGGGAAAAGGGGCCATCTCGGAACTCTTTAATATGAATATTTGAAAAAGAGATTGGTTCTAGTGTATGTCAACCAGAGATCGCATTTCAAAAATTCTTTCGCTGGAAGGTCGATTGATCATTCTAGATTCAGAAAATAAGGGCATTGTGAAAAATTTCGACCCTGGTCAGTCTGCGCAGTCCTCACAATCTGACAAGGGTCGACACTTTACGCACTACCCTGATGCTCCCTTTTCACGTGAAGGGTCACATTTGTATATGCTTTCTTTTAATCTGAGCAACCCTATCCAAACCTATGCTATTTTTTAATCAAATTTATTCAAAAACGGTAAAGGACAATGAATAAAACTGATTAAATATTAGGTACGCGATTTTTGACAATTTTAAGTCGATATAATTAATAGATATTTTGCTTTTATACATATTATTTTCTTCAACAGAAATATCAAATCTATTATACAAAACCTCTATCGGAAATACTATATCTCAGCCATTCAGATCTCATTTCAAACATTTCGTTATCTTGGTGATCAAATATCGTAACTATAGCTGCATAATTATTGTAATTTTACAATGGTCGACTATTTCAATAACTTATTTTTAGAGTAACGGCCATAAAATATTTAATTCCATAAAAATATCCCCATCAACATCTGCCATGTATTTGTCTTTTCTTTTCTAGGACTATGCCCTAAAAGGACCCGAGACACACGTACTCAAGGACGGACAGTATGATATCAGAAAGATACACGGCGTATCTGAAGTGACAAATGATGTAACATGTCATGATGGCTTTTTACAAATTATCAAAAAGATTTTTGATTTGATTGATTTTCCATAGAGAGTGACGTTTAAAACATTAAAAGAAATATTGTATTATCAATTTTTATTATTATTTTTTTTTTCATGCCTTTTATCACCTAAAGCAGGTAAATCCAAAGTGAAACTTGCAGAACTGAAACAGTTGTTATCAAAGTGCTGTAAACGCTTTTACTCTTCGTCACTGCAGGATGAGACTTCGAATCTTTCAATGGAAAATAAAACTTTTTAAAACTGTCCAAAAGAGATTTTGTGATTCTGTGAATTTCGTCCGCCCGCCTATTTGTCAGTCAGTCCGGATCTGTTACCGTTATTTTGCCATATTGATATCCTAGATGTAATAGATTTCATTAGATTTCTTCAAGTGTGCTTAGAATATTTGGACCATCAAAGGATCACTCCTTTGGAAATAATGTCCGATGCGCGAAGGAAGATGGAAAAGGGCCTAACGAAGATTTCATTTTAAATCGAAGGACTCAAAGTACTGAATCGGTGGCATTGAAGAGAAAAAATCGAGACAAAAAAGAAAACTATACAGTTAGTAACATCGGGAAATTGGCAAGAGAAATTATTTTAGAATGATTTCTTAATGGAATAGAATTAATGTAATGGTCAAGTTTTGCATGATTTTCAAGGGAGGTATAGCACAATCGGTATAATACATTCGTCTATCGGACAAAAGTAGCGATACTTTTTCACTCTCCCATTCAATAAAAATCCACGCATTTTTCCGATCTTGTGCTTTGAATAACAACCCATACGCATGAAAATCAACACCAGTCAATAAAATAATGCAATTATTTGTTCAATTTCATAAAAGGATGGTCATTTTCAATGACTTCGAAGTGTTGTTGAACAATTATGGAGCGTTTTTGAGTGATTTGAGCTCGTATTAGTGATTAATGATTAATGAGCTGAGCGAGTGATTTTGAACGGTTTTGATCAGAATGATTGTCCATTTCATGATGTTACCGACTGTACATGTTGAAATACAATGAATGTATTTCGGCTCAACCCGGCAAGTTTTAATGTTTCAACATACTTAAGGGTATTTCTAATTTCAAGCTGCTGGACTTCTTTTTTATCATGCTGCAAGGATTTTTAAGTTGGAATGCGGAGCAATTCCAACTTAGATTTAACAAAACCGCAAAATGAACACAAGATAATTTCATTTCGGGGTTTTTGAGAACACATATCACGTGAACAGGATGTGAATACCCTTCGGCCTATTTTGTATATCTCAACTTGACAAAGACATATAGTTTATTTCATCAAAAAGTAATAATGCTATACAATTACACAACTATCAATTCACGTATAATATTATCTCGCTAATTTATGTTTTAAACGATATTTATTGAAAGTTGCGTACGAATATATTAGTATGACATGTTTGCATTACTATATTTGGAAATCATGTGATAAGTCAACTCCAATAAGGTCAGCAATTGTCAATAGCACTAGTCAATCACGTGATCTGCTTATTTGGTAAGGTCGCGACCTGTTTTTCGTAGAATTATGTTATAGCTTCTTTTAAAGGTATAGTTTCTCTTTCTGAACTACCTTATTACACATTTAACTTTTGACAAAGGGTTATATTGTAATTTTTGTCTAGGCTATGAAATAAAAAATCTTTTCTTAAAGTGATGATACACTTTTAGAGCTAATAAATATTTTTGCAACACATTGTCGTTTTTTTCCGTCATATTTCAGTTGTCTACATAAAGGTTTCATTGTAAAAACCCAATACTCATCCACATAAACCCTTGCCACCATACCTTTAATTGAATTATGAATATCTTTTTCCAATTGCATTAATCACCAAGACAATTTGCCATTTGAAACAAACCTACTAGTTCAACTTGTTTTCTTCACATTCATACACATCAACACTTTTAAGAGCACCATCATACAGTTACATTCATTCCCAGGGTGACCCTCTTCAAAATTGTCGCTATAAACTAATTGGCCAATAAATATGGGTATGGCAGGGCGGGGCTTGCTTTGTACGAGATCTCCTCCTGAACCACTGGGCAGATTTCAATCAAACTTTACAAGAATGTTCCTTTGATGACCCTCCTCAAATATTGTTGGCAAAATTTTCATTAGCCCATAAATATAGGCGTGGCAGGGTAGGGCTAATGTTGAGTCGTCTCTGTAATGAATGGGTTGGCAGGGTCTATCATGACTGCTCAGTATTCGAATAATGTCTCCTCTTCAACAATTAGGCAAATTTGAATGACTCTTTGCCAGAAAGTTTCTTCGATAAGATCCTCTGGACCAATCAAATTCAGGTGAGCGGTTTAGAGTCATTCTGGCCCCCTTGTTATCATTCTTCTTTCATCAGATTCAGGCGTGTATAGCGATTCAGAGGTTTAAGCGTCTCTCGTTGTTGAAATGCATTGATTTATATACGCCCGTCAAAAGGCGAGACGTATTATGTGATCACCTGTGGTGGGCGGAAGGCGTCAGCTTCGTTAGTTGTTTGAGATCACCGTCTCTCGAACGCATTCCAACTTATCAGTACTTTCAGTACTTTGATTTTATACTGCTACGAAGAAAATATTCTATCCTGTTACGTGGAAATATTTTAATCGAACTTTTCACAATGCTGTAGGAAAAAGTTCGTTATGCTATGGGAAATTTCTAATCATGCTGCAAATTTGTTTTGTCGTGCTCCGTGGACAATTCTTCATTATATTGCAGAGATTTTTTAAACTAGCTGCGAGAAAATTCATTTATTATTCGACAAATACTTCTTTATCATGCTAAAAGAAAAACGTTTTATCACATCGCAGAGAAAACTATTATCATGCTGTTGGGAAATGCTCTTTCATGCTACGTGGATTTTTTATCATGCTGCGGGGGGAATCTTTTCTGCGTTCTACGGTGACCTTTTTCATAAAAATACGGGGGAAGTGTTTAATCATGACGTGAAGAATCGTGCTACAATGAAAATTTACATCATGTTACATTTTATTTTAATTTTATAATGCTTTTGAAAAAAATCTATCATTCTACGTGGAATTTTTTATCATGTCACAAGGAAATCGTTTCATCATGATGCAAGAAATTTTTTTTATCATACTGCGAGGAAAAAGTTTGATTTTGCTTTGGGAAATTTTATTTATGATCCTGCGGAGGATTTTTAATCAAGCTACAATTAATTTTCTATCTTGTTGCGGGGATTTTATTTTACCAAGCTTCAGTGAAGTTTTCTTATCATGCGACAAGTATTTTTTTCTCAGTATGCTGCAAGGTATTTTTCATCATGCTGAAGAATCTTTTTATCACGCTACAATGAAAATGTTTCATCATGTTACATGGGTTTTTTTTTAATGTAAAGCTGCAAGGATTTTTCTAATCACGCTGCAAGTAAATTTTTTTATCATGCCGCTTTTTTACCGTGTTGCATTGTAGCTTTATTATCAAGCTATGCGGAATATAATTTCATTATGCTGCAGAATTTTTCATAATTATGCTTCGAGGACTATTTTTCATGCTAGAAGGAAACTTTTTTTCATGCTTTTGGAAACAGAAATTCTATCATTCTACGTGGAATTTTTTATCATGTCGCGAGGAAAATCTTTTCATTATGCTGCAAGATTTTTTCATTACATAATGCTGCGAGGAAATGTTTTACCATGCTTTGGGGATTTTTTTTTTTTTTTTTCATCATGATACTGAGTTGTTTTGTTTTTTTTTCTATCACGCTACAGCGAAAACTTTTGATCATGTTGCAGGATTTTTTTTAATAAAGGTACAACAAAAAGAAATTATCCTGCGACAAGTATTTTTTTAATTATGCTGCAGAGATTTTTTATCACGCTGCAGGGTATTTCTTATTATCGAACCGAATTGAAATTTGTTATCATGCATCACGTAAAATTACTATGCAAGCTATAGGGTATTTTTTCCTTCTCAATCTGTAGGGGAAAATTTATTTATCATGCTGCAGATTTTTTTTAACCATACTGCAAGGAAACTTTTAAACCTGCAGTGACTTAAATGTTTTATCATGCTATGTGGAAATGGTTTTTTTCTCGTATTTTTCACAATGCTGCGTGAAATTGCTTTTTCATGCCGCGGAGAAAACTTTCATCATCCTATGGGGAAAATTTCTTATCATGATGCTTTTAAGCTACATCGACAATTTTCATTATGTTGCAGGAATTTTTTTTATAAACAAGCTGCAATGATTTTTTTTGTCATGCCACAAGTATTTTTTATTATGCTGCAGAGATCTTTTATTATGATGCAACGTATTTTTTTTATTATCCTGATGGCGTAAAGTTTTATCAACATGCTGCAAGGAAAACGTTTTGAAATACTGCATGGAAAAGCTTGTATCATGCTGTAGTGAAAATGTTCTCTCATACTACGTGTTTTTTGTTTTTTTTTTTATCGTGCAGCGGGGAAAATCTTTTCTTCATGCTGCAGGGATTTTTTTTATCATTTTATGGGGGAAAAATTTTCGTCATGGTGTATAGAATTATTTTAATCATGCTACAATGATTTTTTTTTCCAACTGTAGCGAGTTTTTTAAGTTGCGAGCAAATTTTTTTTATAGAGCAGCAAGTATTTTTTTTTTTTTTTTTTTTTTTTTTTTTTTTAAATCATCCTGCATATATTGCAGTGTGGATCAATTATAATGTAAACTCAATCATAATTGTCATTGCTGTCCGTCATATTGTGTATATACTGTAATTGTGAATTCCACATGGGTCTAAGACCTTCTGGATACTTATTGAATAAACTATGTTCTAAACTATGTTCTATATTTTTATCATGCTGAATGGTACTTTTTTTTAAAACCAAGGTGTGGAAAAAAAATATCGTGACGCAGAAAAAAAATCATCGAACTTCGAGTTAACTTTTTTAAAAGCTGCAAGGAGGAAAAATGCATGCTTTTTTTGGGGGGGGGGGGGGAGGGGGAGGAATCTATCATATGACGTGGACAATTTTTATCGTGCCGCGGGTTTTTTTTTTTTCTTATCATGCTGCAAGAAATTTTTCATTGTGCTGCGGAAATTGCTAACATGCTTTTGTGATTTTTATAATCATGCTGCCGAGAATTTTTTACCATGCAAGATTGAATATTTTTGATCTTGTTGCAGGGATTTTTTAATAAGCTACAATGATTTTTTTTTTATTTTGTTACAGGTTTATCTTTTATCAAGCTACAAAGATTTTTTATCATGCTTTTAGTTTTTTTATGCTGCAGAGATTTTCATCATGCTGCAGGTTATTCTTTATCATTTTTATTTACGAGCTTAATAGATTTCTTTATCATGTGGCAAGTGAAAATCTAGCATGCTATTTTTATGGATTTTTATTTATTTATTTATTTATTTATTTATTTATTTATTTATTTATTTATTTATTTATTTATTTATTTATTTATTTATTTATTTATCTATTTAGTTAGTAAGTTAGTTACCTTATATCATTTTTCACCATACTACAGGAAATTGATTTATCATGCCGTTGGGAAAATGTTCATCATGCTTTCTTGTTGTAGGGATTTTTTTACAAAGCTACAATGTAAATTATATCATGCGACAATTAAAATTTTTGATCTTGTTGAGGGATTATTTTTTAAATCAAGCTACAATAAAGATTTTTTCATGCGACACGTAGTATTTCTTTCTATTCTGCTGATTTTTATCATGATACAGGGGATTTTTATGATCAAGTTTAAGGTAAATTTCTATCATGCTGCAAGGTATTTTTTCATTGTCAAGCTTTGGAGATTGATTTTTTTTCATAATGCTGAAGAATTATTTTAATCATGCTACAAGGAAATTCTTTTTATACTACAGCGAGTAAACTTTTCTATCATGCCTCGAGATATTTTTTACTATGGAATTTTTCACTATGCCGCAGGAAATTGTTTTATCATGCTCATCACGCTATGAGGAAATTTTCTAATCTTGCTGCAGAGAAATTTCTCTTTTATGCTACGTGGACAATTTTTTATCATGTTGCAGGATTTTTTTTAACAAGCTGCTGCAAGTTTTCTTTTTTTTAACATGCGGCAAGTTATTTATTTTTATTGTGTTGTTGTTGTTGTTGTTGTTGTTTCGGGGGTTTTTTATTATCATTATTTTCCCGCAGATATTTTTTTATCTTGATATATATTATTAGATATATTTTATTAGCAAGCTGGTGTGAATTTTTTTATCACCATCCAGTATTTTGTTTTCATCATGCTTCAAGGAATACTTTTCATCAGGGAAAAACTTATCATGCTGCGGGGAAAAATTGCCTCGTGATACTTGGATGTTTTTGTCGTGTTGCGGGGAAAATCCTGATTTTAGATATCAGGGTGTGGGGATTTTTTTACCATGCTGCAGGAATTTTTAAATGAAACTCCGAGGAGGTTTGTTTTATCGTGCTGCAGAAAAAACACGATGCCTTGGAAAAACTTCTATCATTCAACGAGAAAATTATTTCATCGTGCTACAAAAATTGTTTTAATTGCGCTGCAAGGAAAGTGGTTTTTTTATGCTATGGGGATGTTTTTTATCATGCTACGAAGATATATTTCTTCATGCTAAAATCATTTTTGATATTGTTGAATTTTTTTTTTACCAAGCTACAATGATTTTTTTTGATCATGAGACAAGTATTATTTTCATTATGCTGCAGGATTTTTCTTAGCATGCTTAATGGTATTATTTTTTCATGCTGTGCGGAAAATGTTTTATCATGCCGTGAAGAATTTTTTCTCATCATGCTACAATTCAAATGTTTCATCATGTTACAGGATTTTTTTTTTTTTTTTTTTTATTATGACGCTGCAAGGAATTTTTTAGTGTGAGACAAGTATTTTACTTTTTTAACTGTAATGCATTTTTTAATCATGCTGCATGATTTTTTTTTATTTTCAAGCTGTGGTGATTTTTTTTATCATGCTGCGGATTTTTGAACATACTTCGAAGAACATTTTCTATCATGCTGCAGGGTAAATCTTTCATCATGCAGTTGGAAAATAAACTCTATCGTTCTATGTGGAAAAAAATATCATGCCACGAGGAATTTTTTCATCATGCTGCAAGATCTTTTTTATTTAGGCTGCGAGGAATATGTTTTATCATGCTATTGAATTTTTATTTTTATCATGCTGCGGAGATTTTTTTTAATGCTACAATGACATTTTTATCATGCTGCGTGGAAATTTATTCATCATGATGCGTGGTATATGTATTAACATGCTCCGGGGAAACGTTCATCATGTTATGGGGAATTATTCATATCATGCTGGTGAAAATTTTTCATCATATTTGGAGGAATTGCTGAAAGGAGATAATTTTTGTCATGCGACAAGGAAAATCTTTTATCTTGTTGTGGTATAAAAAATCATCCTGCTTGGGGGGGGGGGGGGGGGGATTTCTATCATTCTAAGTTGATAATGTTTTATCATGTGTGTGGGGGGTTTTTTGTTAATGCTGCAGGGAATTTTTTATCATGCTGCGGGTAAAATTTTAAATCAAACTATCGTGATATTTCTTATCATCCTGCGGAGAATCATGCTGCAATAAAAACAATATTTCTGCAGGATTTTTTATTAATCCACGAGGATTTTTTTTTTTCATCATGGGACAAGTTTTTTTTTGTTTTTGCTTTTTTTTTTATCTTTCTGCAGGTTTTTTTTGTTAATTATCAAGCTGTGGGGAAATTTTCATTATGCTAGGGGAAAAATTGATTCGTGCTGCAAGGTTTTTTTTAAATATTTGCTGCGTAGAAGTGTTTTTTTTTTTTTTTTTTTTTTTTTTGTTTTTTTTTTGTTTTTTTTTTTTTTTTTTATGCTCAGGAGATTGTTTTTCATACAACAATGAAACTTTTTCATTATGATGCAGGGATTTTTTTATCACGCTGCGAGAAAGAAATATCATGTGGCAAGTTACTTTTTCTTATCATTCTGCAGGCTTTTTTTATCAAGCTGTATGGATGTTTTATCATGCTGTCAGATTTTTTTTAACAAGAGCAGTGCCTGCGGTTGCAACGTTCGGTATTGGGTACTTGAAAATGCAAAAAAAATGAAGAAAAGGGGGAATAACTCTTACAAAAATGCTTGTATTGAAATTCCCCTTGATAGTTTGGATAGTTCTTGTGATGATGAACACTTATGCCAAGTTTCATAAAGATATCTTCAGTAACAACAGAGATATGACCAAGGTTAAAGTTTTTCACGCCAAGGTAACGCAAACGCCAAGGCCAACACCAACGCGAATGACGCCAATTGCGATCATATTACCTCGAGTATTTTCCGAAAACAGCCAAGCTAAAGATGCTGCAAGGAAAGTTTTTTTATCATGAAGCAGGAAAAAAACCAAAATGCTGCTGGAAAATATTTGTTATCGCGCGACGTGTGTTTTGTTGTTGTTGTTGGTGGTGTTTTTTTTTTATCATGCTGCAGGGAATTTTCTAATTATACCATGGGGAAAATGTTCATTATGCTGTGAGGAAAATTTCTTATCATGCTGTGAAGAATTTTTTCTACTATGCTACGTGGAAAATGTTCCATCAAGTGCCAAATGGTGTCGGGCTACCTTAAACCATTTATACTTACACATTTCAATCATGTTATATTATTGACATATTTCTAGTATTTTGTTCAGTGTTTAAAACCTTTTTAGATTTAATTGGTTACCTTAAATAAAGTAGTACGAGTTCAGCCCTTTTTTATTCCAACAGTTACGACATTCCCTCAAATTATGTTGAAAATGACTTTCAATTCTATATAACAAATTAAGGAAATACGGTTTGACATTAATCATATATTATAATTTGAGTTATTTTGCATCTTGCCAGTTCTTTAAAAACAACATATGATTATTGAGTATTTCGTAATAGTTTGCATATGAAATCAAACGGTATTTTTCTGATTTGTAAAAAAAACGTGTATTAAGCGACCATTGTCTTTAACGACCGCTTTTTGGTGGTCCCGTTAGCTGTCGCTTAAAACGAGTTTAATGTTTATAATGCTGCATATCTAGAATAAAATGCCTCTTTCCGGTCATAATTTAGTTGTTCAAACAGTAAGGGTGCCATTTCGTATAATATTAGATAAAAACAAACTATTCCTTACATCTAGACATCCGCAATTTCAAGTGAGTGATCAGAGGTCAATTTTGCCTATATAGTGTATAGATAAATTTGATCTTTCATGTCGTTAAAGGGGTCCTTCTCTCGTATTTCTATCAAATATTTCTGATGTTACGTAATTAGCACAAACACCACAAAGTATGAAACCATTTTTTTCTTTCAATTCTTCGAGCTTAAAAAATGTTCACTGTTGTGTCTATGAATTAATACAAATAAATCATTTCTATAAATTTAATCAACCATATTGAAAGTAAGATACAATAATAATGACGTTAGCAACGTCGCTTAGAAACGACGTCATGAAGTCTATAAATAGATTTATGATAATATCACATTCACCATTAACAGCACTTGCGATATTTTGCTTGTAAATACGTCCTTTGATAGGCAATATTTCCCGAATAAAGTTATTATTACAATTATTAAAATTATCAGTTAAACTATACATTTCAGTAATCATACCTATTCTTCTCTACGGTTGTGAGCTATGGAATGGTCTAAAAGGTGCTGAGATTCAAATGCTTAATACATTTCAACACTGCATACTTACATTTATTCAGGGTTTCAACATACGAGAAAGGTCTGATATGTGCGAGTCGATGTTGGGCCTTAATCGCATTTTGTCAACAATTGATATACGTAAACTTCTGTTTCTTTATAAGATGTTGTCTCTGAATGAAAAAGCACTATGTAAACGTCTCTTTAAAAGATTTTTTTCCCAATTCATGTTCAATTCGAGAAAGATTACTAGAGGCTTCCTACCTGATATTTGTTGCATACTAGCCAAATATAACCTCAATTTCTTAATGAACATGTACATAAATAATAATTATTTTCTGTCTACTAAGCAAATTTGGCGCCAAATTGTTTTTTGAGCAATAAGAGAAAAAGAATTCGGTGAATGGTTGATGCGCATTCGATCGGCTGACTTTTCCAGGTTCTCACGGTTGCACAGATCCATAAAACCACGTTCTCTTTATTATCTTTTTTTGCAGCGAGATTGTCGTCTTATAAGATAGCTTTTGTAGCTAAATTATGGACGACAGTTCCGCAGACTTAGCCGACACGATGCCATCTGTGCGACCGTGTGAGCATGGATGATGTCAAACACTAGCTGATTGAATGTGCGTCCGTGAATATTATTCTATTTTCGTTTCCCATGTATCTACAAAATTTTCAGCCCTGGGAACTTGATGAGTTGGTAATTTCATCCGATGAACGCTTTCTAATGTTTGGAGAAAATTCCAACTCATTGTGTGCTCACGACACAATTCAATTGCGTACAATGACGATATATAGATGCTTCCACGGACCGTATGATTTATAGCGCCTGATAGTAAAATTACTAGTAATCCGTTCGTTTGGTCCTAAGTAGTTTATATTTCAAACTACATCACTTTGTTTCTCTGAATTGTTCATATATGAATTAATGAATGAATGAATGGATGATGAATGAATGAATGAATGAATGAATGAATGAATGAATGAATGAATGAATGAATGAATGAATGAATGAATGAATGAATGAATGAATTAATGAATTAATGAATTAATGAATTAATGTTATTTTTTATTGATATCATTTTTATTATTATTATTATTATAATTAAGATTGACCCTGTGCGTGACACTCCCAACAATTTGAAACATGTGCCAGGCACAAACAACCAGCAGCCTAGCCAGTCAGACAGTGTAATTTTAAGACTATCTGTCTGTGTTTAGACTTCTAAAAATCTTATCTATCTTGAAGGCGCAAAGTAAAGACTCTGGACAGACTGTGCAGATGCAAAGGCTGTCCAGAGACTTTAGTTGGTACATTTTTGAAAATGTTGGAAATGTCATGCACAATCTCTATTATTATTAAGAACAATAAAATTGCCTTTAATCCGATCATACTAATGACATGCACAACTAGATCCAATTATATTAAATTAGATTAGCTCAAAAAGAACATTGTTCGGAAATAATATCATCTCAGCTATGATTCTATGAAATCAAGTTAAAACCGGCCCTTTTTAAACGAAGAGAATAATGAAATTAAAAGGTAAAGAACGAACAAGCGGACGCTTAAAAGACGGACAAGACAGCGAGACAATAGCCCACTGTCCTTGGTTGAAGGAAAAGAATCAAACAACAAGCAACTACACGTGTACTAACAGCTTTGCGTTTGCATCTTTCCCCCCCCCCCCCCGTCGACTATTCAGCCTAAAATTTTACGCCAACAAATTCTCACGTCACCGTTTCTTCGGCGATTATGTCAACAACTAAGAATTTACAGCGATGTAGAGTTTAAGGCAATGACTTCCTTGTCACAAAGGCACATTGAGAACTAAAAATACAAAGTTTTGCATTTCATGAACACAGTATGAACGCTGCACCACGCAAAGACCGTCAAATGATGAGGGGAAGTCACAGATCAGCAGTCATTGGAAATGACAAATCTGCAAGATTTTTCTTAGATCTCCAATTGAAGGATAAGGAATTCTATGTTGACGGTGCACGAGAGCAAACTGCAGAATCTGAGAAAGAAGAAGAGATCCAAGTACGAGCAGCCCGTCGAACTGTAAAACCTAAACCAGAACGTTTCCAGAATTACACCCCAAAGAGACCAACTGCAGAAGAACTTATGGAAAAACAAAGGCTAGCAGCTGAAAGAAAACAGGTATCCCCGATTTCTATATATCCGTTCTTGTCTACTTTGCCGTCTGCAGCACTCGAGTATTAATTGTAGGGTGTGAAATCTCATTACGTAATCAAACAAAATGCTAACCGGATGTTTACATTCCTACTTCTACATGCAGCTTGGAAAAGTGGAAAATTAGGTCATTTGATTGTGCTTTATGGGTATTTTTGTAGGTTGCAAGAATTATTTACGAAACTAATCATTCATGGCTTATTTTTTGGCATTGTCTTTTAAAATGTTGAAACTTAGTCACATGCAAAAATATTTTTTTGTGTAAAAGTTTTCATAGATATGCATTATGCACAGCTAAGTTGCTGCATTGAAGTTGCGACCCAATTAACTGCAGGCAGCTAGCTCAAATGATAAATGACATCATAAGAACGGGTTTATAGAAAAATGGCGGCCACAGATTTTTGAGTAGGGAGAGTTTAAAATTTAATTGGATTCTCATCAATTGAATTAGTTTACTTAACAAAAGTGCTATGCCCAGATGGAATAATGATTTTTCTGCACACACATGCACAAAAATAGTAATTTTAATCTGAATTTAAGCTATTTGATTTTGATTACTTATTAAGAAGAACGGAGATACAGGAAAAGGGTATATTGTAGGAGGTTGAATGTGGGGGAGGCTAAAGAGGATATCACTTTTTTTTTTTCTTAGGAGAGAGGCAGAGGGGGGTCCAAATATTTTTTTTATACAATGTTGAACTGAGGACGAGCAATCGTCTTCTTTGTAGCTTTAACAAAGCTATATCTTCGTTTCTCCTTAGTTTGTGCATCTTAATGATAACATCCGTGTGTACATTTATAAAAAGTGTACATCAAAATATTGTCCTGATTTTCTATTGCACAATTATGTTATCTGTTGGTAAAAATAAACAAAAAATAATCAAAGTCGATAAATTTATCTAAAAAATTACTCTTAAATGCACTGGGGTGGCCAGTCTAATTCTGACTAGATTTTCTCATTGGATTTGTGCATCTGGTTGAAGGAGCTTATTTGGGGTTATTACAAAGAATTTGTCCCATTCTTTTTTCTCTTCGCTATCTTTAACATAAAGTCAGTCCACATGATGATTTTCAACACTAAGATTTGCACAAGTTACAGACACAGACATTATTTTCAAAGATGGTATGACAAAGTTAGTTGGCCATTATTGGAAAGTCGGTAATTTCTTTAAATTCTTTTATTAGCTGCTTATACTCGAAAAGAAATCATAATTCGAAGTTTATTCTTCATTTTTCACACAAAGTGAAACTTTACACAGTTAGGTTTTACAAAAGACCTCATAATATTAGAGATTTGACATGCACGAATCCAATGAGAAGGCACGAAATGATGAGAAACAGGGATACTTCTCAAATTTTGCCCAGGCTCTAAAAGGTAAAGTCATATAATTTAATTCAAATTACTGGATGAAAGGAATGTTGAAGGTTCTGGACACATGATAATACCCCACCTCTTTATCTATACATTTGTTGAGACTTTTACTTTCTCTCTGCAAATTGCCCCAACAAGCACTATACTGGTCATTTTGGATTGTTTATATTCAAGTTTTCAAGTGCTAAAGACAATATAAGTTTTGGCGAATTAGTCTCAACTACCTATTTTGATGACAAATATTTAACATATCAATATAAAAGAGCCAAGCTAGAAACTTTTCAAACTATTTATTCCTTAATTCATCTTTGTTCAAATATGTTTAAAATGCTTCTTTGTTTTTTTTTTCAATACGTTTTGTTGATTATTTTACTGGTCTGGCAGTGAATTTATCTACCTGACCTTTCTTTTGTTCAGTGAACTAAATCAATGCTGAACTGAAGTTGAAATGTATTATTATGGGGTATGGTACTTAAAATATTTTATCTACAAATATTCTGGTTTTGCTCTCAAATTTGCATTTAAGCAATATATTCAGAAATTGTTTGTTTTACTATTAAGATTTGATAAATCTTTCATTTAGTGATCAGCTAAAGCTTTATTTTCATACTTGGAACTACAAAATTTTGCAATGTAGCTTTGGATGAACAATTAATGAGAACTTAATAACTGACCCAACAACAAAACAAAAATTCAACTATTATCCTCTTATTCTTTACATTTTTCAGAAAATGGATGAAAAGAAGGTTAATCAAGCAAAGAAAGTGAGTGAGGAGGCAATACGCTTTGATAGAAAAGTGAAACCACAGTTAGAAAAACTAGAACAAGAGCACCGCCTACGGGTGCCTACGCTCGGCTGTAAGTGCTGGATGGTAAAAAAAACTAATGGATGGTGAAAAAAAACTAAGTAGACAAAGGGGCATAATTTGCAGAAAATGTTTCAAAAGTTATCCCCCTTGAAAAAAAACGATGTCCTTTGGATGGCGAATAAGTGTGCCAAGTTTCATGTGATTGCCTTCAGTAGAACCAGAGATATCACAAAAATGTCAAAGTTTTTGCATTCTTTTCACAAATTTGACCTTGAAAAATGACCTTGACAATTACCAGTGACCTTGAACTTGGAACCAACAGAAAAAGCTTGTCCCAGGCAATCATCATGTGAAATATGAAGACCCTATCACTTACCATTCAAAGTAATTGCAATATGTCAAAGTTTTTGCATTTTTTTCACAAGTCTGACCTTAAAAAATGACCTTGAACTTGACTGATGACCTTGAACTCGGTACCAACAGAAAGGTCTTGTCCCAGGCAATAATCATGTGAAATATAAAGGCCCTATCATTAACCATTCAAAAGAAATTGCAAAATGTCATAGTTTTTGTGTGTTTTTTTCACAAATTTGACCTTGAAAAATGACCTTGACCTTGACTGATGACCTTGAATTTGGTACCAACAGAAAGTGCTTGTCCCAGGCAATCATCATGTGAAATATGAAGACCCTATCACTTAATATTCAAAAGTTATGGCAATTTGTCAAAATTTTTGCATTTTTTGCACAAGTTTGACCTTGAAAAATGACCTTGAACTTGACTGATGACCTTGAACTTGGTACCAACAGAAAGGTCTTGTCCCAGGTAATCATCATGTGGAATATGAAAGCCCTATCACTTACCATTCAAAAGTTATCACAAAATGTCAAAGTTTTTGCACGACGACGACAACGACGACGACGACAACGACGACGACAACGACGACGACACCAAGGCTATAGCAATACCTCGGGTTTTCTCCGAAAACAGCCGAGCTAAAAACAGAATGAATCTAGTAAAAAGTGGTATTCGTCTGCCATGAAGTTTTCATAATGTCCTTCTATATCTTAAACATCAAAATCTCCGGTGGTTTATCATTTGATTGTACATTTCATTCTTCAACTTGAACCTTAAATGTCAACAAAATTTAGAGTGGAAAAGGGAGAGGGGAATAAATTTGATAGCCAATTAATTTGATAAATGGTGACATATTGACGTGTAAGATGATATGAAGAAAGCTTGCTATTACAACTGTTTGTTTGAATGGGGTTTAATACCAGTTTTAACAGTTTTTGAATCAGCATCTGACAATTGATTCCTGGTATTTCTACCATCATGCATCACTACCACTACATCCTTTTTTAGCCATCTGCTGCTATTCTGCATTAGTTAATGATTGTTCACCTAGATGTTTGTGAATGTCAGAAAAGATTTGAGCTGCTACCAGAAGAAATACTTTCACATGAAAGTAGAATAATTTAGTTCTAATTGTGTTCACCAAGGTTCATGCATTCTGATTGACTGAAAGATTGGTTTCATTAATTGATTACCCAGCTTTATTGTGAGCTTCTGAAGAAAAGTATTCCTATAAAAGATCCATGAATTTGAGGGTTTACATTTTTGCTCCAAGACATTAAATTATAAGAAATGAAGAGCATATTTGTTGATTTTATTGAGTTAAGAAACTTTGCGTATTCATACCATGTGATTAGGTTTTTAGTTTCATATCTCAATGAAAACAACAAATATTCTCTTCATCTCTTAATTCTAGATGCATTTTATGAGACAACTGTTCTTCAAGCTTAAAATTTACCCTTCCTGTGTTGTTCACAACATATCTCTGATGTACATATACCTTTCAGCAGGTTGTGAAGACTAAGAGCAGACTGCACAGATGTGCAGTCTGGTCTCAGCCTACACATCCTGTTTTCTACTCCATTATTAAGCAAAACAGACACAGATGACCTTGAAATTCTTGATATTTACCTGTGACCCATCCGACCTTCAGCTGTGACCTTGACCTTGGGTTTATCTGGACAAATCCTTTGCATGACACTAGTACTCACCCAGGTAATCAACTGCGCCAGGTTATCGTGAAACCCAACAATAAATCAGCATAATGTTTCCATTTCTGGACATCGTCATTCACATTAAGTCTTTTTAAGTTACAAAGCTTGTACAGAGGAGTAACACTATTTGCATGTATTGTAATGTGCTTGTCATGCCTTTATGTATTTAAAATGATGATGAATATAATTGATTTGCATTTGTACATGCCAATGCCAATTTGTCAAAGTTATCATTAAAGGTCACCTGTCAAGGTCAAACTTCTGAGAATTTGCAGTTTTGCAGGTATTCCCATTTCACAACCAAACATTGTTTCACTATCCAGCTCCCTTGCATGGTTTGCATATGAGCATTTGATGCTCTTGTCCTCATTAAAGTACTGCAAATATTATGCCCCTCTTTGAAGAAAAAGGGGGGGGTATTACTTTGCCTTTGTTGGTCGTCCATCTGTAAAGTGTTTTTGTCCAGAGCATAACCCAAAAAGTATGCAAGCTAGAATTAGGAAACTTAACAGGTGGATAGGTCCTATTGATGAGGAGTGCATTGCCCAAGAATCATAACTCTACTATTTATATATTATGCTTTTAAATGATCTCTTGATAGCTTTGGAAGTAACCTTTCTCCTGCTGTATACAAAGCGTTGACAGACAGTAAAGACTTGCATATTAGCAATTTGTTTAAGGCAAAATTTGAATTCAGCAGGGTTAGGGTTTATTTTATGTTGTGTTTATGAAATGGTTAGATTTGTATCTACATGTATTAAACTGTTGTTGTTAAATGTCTTTAATTTATGGTCTGTCCTATCCCTCTCCCTTTTGGTCAAGCTTTACACTGGTCCAAATTAAGAGAGGCACGCCAACAAAGAAAAGTTGATGCATTTTGAAAAGAAAATAACATATGCTGTAGATAATATAAACAAACAGAGAAATTTCTTGTTAAAAGCAATTCCTTTACTTTCTGCAATATTTCCTGAAGCACATTAAAAGTTTTAATTAGAGGCTAAGCTACATATTGATGGCTGAGTGCGAAACAGTTGTAACTGTCTTTGAACAAATAGGCAGTTACAACCGTTTTGCGCTGAGCCAACAGTATTTGTTAAGATGGTGCAAAATGGCTAAAAATAAACAATCCGCACAAATTAATAACATTTCATTGGGGAAAAGATGCATTAAATGTCTATTGAATTTTTAGTGAGCTTGATTTTCAGGGAAATACCAGGAATCCATTGTTAGGTGCTACCCTACTGAATGGTTATTTTTCAATTTAAATCCACTTTAAAATATGATTTACAAAACCTTTGAATTTGGACAGGTCTAAAATTTTGTAAAACAGGAAAGGGTTAATGAAATTAAAGGAAGGTGATCCAATGGGTTGATAATCGTAGACCTATGCGAGATAGAAGCTGGAGGCTAGGAAAGGATGTGATGGTTGTACTGGTGAGGGAAATAGCAGGAATCCATTGTTAGGTGCTCCAGTCGCCGTGATATAACTGAAAAAATGTTGAAAGCAGCGTTAAACTTCAATCAATCATTCCAATGTAGCTAAATTCGTCCAAAAGGATGTAATAATTCTATTATCTACATTTAAGTCTTTGCCCTTTTGTGTTTGTGAGTCGTCACTGACCAGAGCCTTTAAAACCTACACAAGCCAATGATTAATTATGGAAAAGTTTTAAAGGAAATATCTATCGTTTTGAACCATTTGTTTTTTTGAAGGTTTTGGAGCATTTTTGAAAGGTATGAATGAGTATTGGAATTAATGAATAGGGCATTGGAAGAGCGATTTAGAATGGTTTTGATGCAGGTGAAAGTTAATTTCATGATATTACTGAATATAAATACACTCCACAAACAAGCTCAATCAACAGTCCAGAATTCAACCTACATTCCTCAGATTATGAGTCTGCTGCTGAAGTACAGGATCCCCATCCTCAGACACCCCAGGGTCTCCCTATTTGCTACGCTATATCAATATAGCGTAGCAAATAGGGAGACCCGGGGTATCCGAGGATGCAGGATCCCTAGACTGAGAACTAACTTAGGTGTCTATGGTCTAGAGTTAAGCCTTAGACTCTTGACTAAGCAGTCCAGAGTTTGATTTCCAAGAATGTCTCTTGATCTTGATTCTTTCATTGGCCCACAAATTCGGTACTGGTTTATTCTCTGGGAATCAGAATCAAGAGAATTTTTTATAAGTTGAAAGAACTTGTTTCTTTAACCATGCAAAACAAATTGGTTTAAACCAGAGAACTAACTTGAATGCACCAAAAAATATTGTATCCTACCGCTTTACTTTTAACTTAATGTTTAATACCAAGTTTTAATTGCCCATAGAAGAAAATATTGTGTTTTTGACACATGCCTATGTTTTAGTAATTAGGTAAAGAAGTTCCGGAATTAATAACACAACACAATTAATTTTGAAATAAAAATTGATTGTTTATTTTCAAAGAATACCTGATTATAACAAAAAACAAACTGTTATAAAGCCACATTTTCAATACTTTGCATTACAGTAATCTGACAAGCTCCTCTTTCTCAATGACACATCAATTAACTTCTAACCTGTGATGATATTTTAAAATGTGTAAGTACAAAACTCTCGTAAGCAAAAGTCTCGCATTAACCTCATGATATTGATGGCTCATCATGAATTTGCTTGCTTGAATGGGGTTTTACACCACTTTCAACAATCTTTCAATTATATTGTGGCGGCTGGAGCACCTTTCAATGAATTCCTGATATTTCTCACACTAGTACAACCATCATATCCTTGCCTAGCCTCCAAATGCTATCCCACATAGGCCTATGATTATCAACCCATTGGTGGTAGACAAATAGTCAGACAGGATGAGTGCTGCCATCGGGGATCGAACTCGGGACCTCTAGATTGACAGTCTGACATGCTACCAAATGCCCTATGACAGCAGTGGCTCACCATGATACAGTTGTAACTGCCTATAGAGAGATAGGCAGTTACCACTGTTTCGTGCTGAGCCATCCAATTATGCTCTTACTCTATGAAAAGTGAGTGCAATTTGATTAGTAACTATCCTTCGGAGTATACAATGTGGGAAAAGGAGAAAGAGCTTGTAAAAATCAATTCCATCTTTTTCAGCTTTTTTCTCAAGTGTTAATTCAAAACACAGGGACATCAAATTCAATATTGTACAGGAAAGGGTTAAAGTAAATTTTTGCCCAGGTCACCTTTGCATGCACCTAAATGGCGAAGCGTGAGTCATCAACCTACTGACACATTCTAAAGCTTAAACTATTTTCAGATATTTTCTTTGGAAAATCTGGTAAACCAATATGCCATTTTTTCAGTAAACCATTTAAATTTCACAGTGTAAAAACATTTGAACAGTCTATATTTAATGCCTTATAGCGGTAGGGCCTCCATGATAATTAGATTTCTTTACTCACATAAAAATCCAAATATCCTTATACAAGTAGTACACAGGGAAATATATTTGTCTGCTCGCAAAAAAGCCCAAGTTTAACTTTTGGCTTTAGAATTCCATATCCCTGTTTAAAGATCAAAAGTCATGTATAAATCATGCTTGTGTAATCAACTCTATTAAGTGTTAAAATGATCTTGCTTCTCTTATAAGTTGACTCAAAATTGAACTTAACAAATTAATTAGAACTATAGCAAACTCTCACATGCAAGTATGAACAATTGAATAAGCATTCATATATTGTACTTCAATAAAGAAATAAGTCCCTAGAAGTATCGTAATCTATACTGAATACTAATAAACAAGAGGACCATGATGGTCCTATATCGCTCACCTTCGTCTCCTTGACTTCTCCCTAAGCAACATTAAGTACTTGAAAGATCATTAAATGAACATTAAATTTTTCAAAGAAAAACATAACTCTTTTTCTATGATCGCTGCATAAATTTCTATCCTTTTCTAAACAAGTTTCATGTGACCTGGCCAACATTCTGCCCAAGTTTCATAAAGATTGGGCGATATTTGTGTCCTCTTAAGTTAAAATAGTCATTTAGGCCCCTTTTCCCGTGATATGACATGGATCTTTCCAATTTTAAATAGGGTTCATCCTTGTGACCTAGCCATTATGCTGATCTTGTTTCATGAAGATTGGACTATATTTGTGGCCTCTAGAGTGTAAACAAGAAAATTGTCATTAAGGCCCCTTTTCCCATGATATGGCACAGATCCTTCCCATTTTCGATAGGGATCATCCTTGTGGCTTAGCCAACCTTTTGACCAAATTTCATAAAGATTGGGCCATATTTGTGGTATCTAGAGTGTAAACAAAAAATTGTCATTTAGGCCCCTTTTCCTGTGAAATGGCACAGATCCTTCCCATTTTCATTAGGGATCATCCTTGTGGCTTGGCAAACATTCTGACCAAGTTTCATGAAGATTGGGCCATATTTGTGGCCTCTAGAGTGTAAACAAGAATATTGTTATTAAGGCCCCTTTTCCCGTGATATGGCACGGATCCTTCCAATTTTCAAAAGGGTTCATCCTTGTGACCTGGCCAACATTCTGACCAAGTTTCTTGAAGATTGGGCCATATTTGTGGCCTCTAGAGTGTAAACAAAAAAATTGTCATTAAGGCCCCTTTTCCCGTGATATGGCACGGATCCTTCCAATTTTCGATAGGGATCATCCTTGTGGCTTAGCCAACCTTTTGACCAAATTTCATAAAGATTGGACAGTATTTGTGGCCTCTAGATGGAAACAAGAAAATTGTCATTAAGGCCCCTTTTCCCGTGATATGGCATGGATCATTCCCATTTTCAATAGGGTTAATCCTTGTTACCTGGCCAACATTCTGACCAAGTTTCTTGAAGATTGGGCCATATTTGTGGCCTCTAGAGAGTTAACAAAAAAATTGTCATTAAGGCCCCTTTTCACGTGATATGGCATGGATCCTTCCCATTTTCAATAGGGTTCATCCTTGTGACCTGGCCAACATTCTGACCAAGTTTCATGAAGATTGGGCCATATTTGTGGCCTCTAGAGTGTAAACACTAAGATTGTTGACGCCGGACGACAGACGACACACGACAGACGACACACGACGCACGACACACGACAGACGACGGACATTCAATGATCACAAAAGCTCACCTTGAGCACGATGTGCTCAGGTGAGCTAAAAAAAACCTTGTCTTGTGCAACCAAAATTCCAGCTTTTTGAAACTGTAATAAAAGTGTTGGAATACACACGAATAGCAATATAGCTTACTGGCATAACATGTTTATATAATCTCGAAAAGGAAAATGATAGTGAATAACATTTTATGAATGTGACCCATCAGGTAAAAAAGGACTGCCTGGGACTCTGTACAATAAATATCTAACAAGAGCACAGCCTACGAGTGCAACGCTCGGCTGCAGGTGTCAGATTTTGCAAAAAATCCCCTAAGTTGAAAAGGGGGTAAAATTCTTACAGAGTATTCCCATTAAAAGTCTAGATAGTTCTTGCAATGGTGAACACACATGCCAAGTTTCATGAAGATATCTTCAATAACAACATAACCAAGATATGACCAAGGTTAAAGTTTGTCACACAAATGCCAATATCATTGCTAACACCAACGCAATTGTCACATGGTGATCATAATGCCTCAGGTTTTCTCTGAAAACAGCCATGCTCAAAAGGGGTTGGTTATGGTAGAGGTCAGACATAGGTTTCATTTCAAAAGTTCTTAGACATGAAGGTTGAAGGCTCTTGATTCCATACTAAGAAAATAAGTCAAGCTTGAAGAGGGTTGACACTTTCTACTACAAGGGTGGTCCTTTTTGCCTGACAGGTCTCGCATATAAATTAACAACAAAATATCACAGTACAACAACATATACCGGTATCATATTGAAGAAATCACTTATTTATCAACTCTTAATAAATTATCCCAATGTTTGTATTAAATTGTAGAAAGAAATTCTAGGTTCCAGTTTCTTTTTCCTTAGAAACCATGTTTCTTCAATAATTACCTATTCACTTTTTAGCTAAAAAGTTCAGTTTGACTGTGACCAAGTAGGAAATAATATTTATCAGTCCAAAGACAAGTGGAAAAAAATCTGTATTTCCACACCCTTGAAATGACTCCTTCCTACAATGATATCACATTTAGAATACAATAGCGTCACCAAGCATCATAATAAATTAGATAAAATACACATTTTATTATAAGTTAAAGGAAAAGAAACAAGATGTGTAGAATTGTTAAACATCAATACTGCAGCGACAATCTTTTTTCACAAATTTTCAATATATTTGACCTTAAAAAAAAGTGGTGCAAATAGAAGGCTTTATCACAAGCAATATGTATGTGAAATATGAAAACTCTATGCCTTTCCAATGGAAAATAATATGGCCAATGTAAAAACCAATTACTGTGTGAATAGTTTAAATTCATTAAAAACCTAAATAAAATAACAGAAAATTATTGTAAAAATCCTATCTATAATAAATCTCATAAACATCAATCTAACAAACTGTCTGTTTCTGAATTCACTACTATGTCTGTGACAGAACCGGCTGTCAACTGTCGTAAAACAAGTCTCTTATAAACTCCATTTTTAGAGAGTAGCTCATCATGGGTCCCTTGTTCTGCTATTTCACCTTTGTCTATCACTACAACCTGTAAAATTCACAAACAAATGATTTAAGTTTTATGAAAGCTTGTCTTTCCATTGAATGGTTCTTTTTATTAACAAAAATCTTAGTATAAATCAACATAAAAATATGAACAATTCTATAACATTTAAAGGAAACTATTATAGACTCTCGAAAATAGAAATCAAATTTCCGAAGTCAATTCTTTAGAACATCTGATTTTTCATCTTTTCAATAAAGATTGATTGATTGATTGAATGGAGTTAAACGCTGTTTTCAACAATTTTTCAGTTATATTGCGGAGGTTCAAGCACCTAACAATGGTTTCCTGGTATTTCTCTAACCAGTAAAAACACCACATCCTTTCCTAGCCTCCAGCTGCTATCTCACATAGGACCTCTAAATTGACAGTCTGACGCACTACCAACTGCGCTATGACGGCGGCTTTTCAATAAAGAGTTTGTCGTTAAAAATTCATAGCAATAGGCATATGAAAACTGTAAATAAAAGGTCATTGTATAAATTAAAGAGATCAAATTACCCTTATACATCTAACACTATCCATTTATCTTGTATCCTTTATAAACAGACATTGCTCTTTCATTCCGTTAAATTTTAGGATGAAAATACGAAGAAATTTTCTACACTTCTCACCTTTGAAGCATTCCTGACTGTTGATAACCTATGTGCAATAACAAGTACAGTTCTACCCTTCATTGCCCTGTCAATGGCTTCTTGTACAAGATGTTCAGACTCTGCATCAAGAGCACTTGTTGCCTGTGATACAAGGGATATAGTTGACAATCAATTTAATGAACATACAATTTTACCTCTAAGCTCAATACCAACAAGCCTGCAAAGTGTGAAATGGAAAGATTATGTGAATTTCTTAAATGCTTTTTGGTGAATTATCGAGAGATAATGGTAGATTATCATTATGATAAAATCATCGCCTTACCAGTGAAACAAGAGATGTTTGTAAAACATTTATGCCCCCCATAAAAGCAGGTCAATAGCCTATTCTTTGTCAATCAACAAAAGGCAAAAACTCACAAAATATGATGAGTAGAGTAATTGTGCACTGCACTTCTCCTCAATGAGATCTATGCACCTGTGAAGTTAAATGATTCTAGCTTGCATACTTTATGAGATATGCTCCGGACAAAAAACAGTCTACGGATGGACCGACCTACCGTCCAACCAACTGACTGACCAAACGACAAGTGGAAAACAATATACCCGTATTCTTCGAAGGGGGCATAATTATCATTAAATTATACCCGGCTTTTGTTCATTTCACCCTATCTGACCTCATCTAAGCAGAGCCCAAAAAGTGTCATCAAGAACGTAGAATAGCAATCACATGCAATATGATGTGATGCAAGAAAATTTGTCCTATAATTTTCACATTTTGTCTCATTTATGCATTATAGAAATAGAATAATTGTTTGTTTTTTCAAGTAAGATTTATTGATATTCATTGTGTGAACAATAAAAGCTACAATTTTATGAAAAAAATAGCTTTTGTTGGTTACTAAATTAAATATTAATCAATACTACACTGAAATAAACGATTAGCCTCTATTTCTTCAATGCTAGCTGATAGATTATCATGATACATCAGTAGATTATCACTTGGTACTTTCATTGCCCTTGAGTGAGATTACCAAAAAATTAAACCCTGTTTTACACATTTTAACCTTTCTGATGGTATCTTTGTGGACCATTCTATACTATTACACTTAATCTCATGCAAAATGATGAGTCATTAGAGATTTTGATGGTCTCTTTCTCTACACTAACTGATAATCATCAACCTCTTTTGAATAGAAACAGTTTAAAATCTTTGGAAAGTGGAAACAGAGTTGAAAGTAATTAAAATTGTGACCATAGTTTAAGAGAAATTCCTTCCCTTTATCTACCAGCTAGCAATACATAAACTTACCTCATCTAAAAGTAAAATAACAGGATCCATAATAAGAGCCCTAGCTATGGCAATTCTTTGTTTCTGACCGCCAGATAATCGGACACCTCTTTCACCAACCAGTGTGTCATAACCCTGCTCAAACCCCGATATAAACTCATGGGCATTGGCTTCTTTGGCAACTGCTATCACCTGTAAAATTTACACTATGGATTAGAATAAAACAGTTGTGATGACTTACATACCATCTGTTTTTTGCGAATATCTAACAAAAAGGTGTGGGAAGAAAATGTACGATAATGTCATATTACTTGTCAATTTCATTGTCTTTGCACTAGCCTCTTAAAATGAACTTGCATAGTGTGGACAAGTTGTCTCTTGTGTAAAAACGGGTCAAGCATACAGGTAATGATATCAGAGAAATGACCAAGGTTGAAGTGTGTAAAGCTACCCAATCTGATTGGAGCTCCTTTGCCTACAGAGACAACATGGTAATGACACTTCTTCGATATTTTTCCCACAAAAAAGCTAACAAGAGTGCCCTTATCATAATATTGAGTGGTCAGTGCACCACTATTGTAAGTGTCTATAAACATACAGGCATTAACAATAGCATTGCACTGACACCCCACCCCCCTTTACGCTGCCATCTATGTGCACTGCAGAAAATCGCAAACCACAAAAATAAAAAATATGCACAAGGACAGATGACTAGGAACATTCTAAGAAAATCACATCATTTGTCCATCATTTTAGGGAAGTAACATTTAAAAGAAATGGTATGGACTGATAAAAGGAGATCATACCATTATAAATTAACTTTTGCAGTTAATAACAAGGTGGCAAATTGTTACAAGATAAGCCTGTCACACTGCTTCATGTTTACTGGGGGATGGGATTTAAATTGAATGGTGAAAATCAACACTGCATTCTGTAATCATTAGAGGAATATAACCCGAGTTTCAAGTCAATCAAACTTATGGTAAAAGAGTTATGGTCCGGACAAAAAAGTGGATGCCTTAAGCCACAGGTGACAATATAATATGTCTAATCTTTAAATACTTACTTCCTCAAGAGAAGCATTCTTTCCATAGGCGATATTGTCCCTTATTGAACAGGCAAACAGTGTTGGCTCTTGACTAACCATTGAGATTTTCTGTCTAAACCATTGAGGATCTAAATCTTTAAGCTTGCTTCCACCTGCAGTCAGAAGACTGTTTCATTGAGACATGGATTCCAGGTCCAATTTGAAAATGTAGAGTTTCATTACAAATAAACAGACCATTCAAAATGCTTTTTCTTTGTCCATGGGTTCATGATTTGTTGCTTATGCATGTTTATAACTGGTTATTTTGTAACCCCTCTTACCACACAATCCATGCATTTTGGTCCCTCAAATAAAACAGAGATGAACATTTGGGAGTAAAGAAAAGGTAAAAACTTTTAATCAAATTCTTTTTTTCTAACAATATTTTCTTTTTCAAATGGGATATATTTTATGAACTTAAGAAAGTTGCTTTCAAAATCTTTCGATTTGGACCAGTCTACATATTTTTTCTTCATGTGAAGGGTTGAAAAGAAAGAATTTCACTTAGTATGATGGCATTGTCACAGTTAAAAGTGCTTTCAGTGCAGAAAACTTATTTTAAACTTAATAGATTGTATGCTTACCAAGAGTAATGGTTCCTGAGTCTGGGTCATAAAACCTCTCAATCAAATTGACAATGGTGGATTTCCCTCCCCCTGAAGGGCCCACTAGGGCTACCATATTACCTGGTTCTACTGTAAAATTTAAGTCCTGAAAAATAGCATTCATTTTGGCTTAACTATATGCTTAAAAGAAAGACAATCAGATTAACTGTCTTGCAAAAAGAGGACCCCTTAAGAAGTAAAACAAATATAATTCCTGATTATATTGCTGAATAATTTAGTTGCAGGTGTGTGTTAATCACTGTATTCATACAGTGTGATTGGCTTTTTTGTGTCATACCTCAATGTGATCTTTTTAATTTTTAAACTCTTAATGAGGGATTATGCTTTTCGTGTGTTTCCTGAAGCCGAGTTGGCCAATTTTACCCTAGTCAACCTATCTTTTTCCTCTGAGAAAACAAACAATTTTGGTTTTTTAATCTTTTCTGAAGTAATATCGAGGGGTCAGTGCTATACTATTGTAAGTGCCTATATATGAATAGGCACTTACAATAGTGTTGTGCTAACCCCTCGACATACTTATTATCATTGAGAGGAAATTCAAAAAAGATGAAGATCTAGCCAATACATCTGATTATTACAGAAATCGACTGACAAGTAGTCTTTTCAATTACTAGCGGACAAAGGGCATGGACTTATATTTACTCATTCCTAGTTTCTTAGCAATTTTTTCATCGTCCACTATATTTCTTCATTTGAATCAAAGTTTTATAAGAATTTCATTTAAAGCACATCATTTGAAGCATCTTTGAAATTGAAATAGATAAGCTATGGGTTTAGTTATGGGTTTAAGATGAAGCTTTTACAACAAAATACATAAATGTGATATAAATGACAAAGTACCTTGATAACTTTGGTTTCTGGCCTTGATGGATATGTGAAATCAACATTTTGAAATTCCACATCTGAAAATAAGTTAAAGTTTGATTACTTACTAGACACTAAACAATTTAATTTAACTCTTTCATTTTTCTTTTTTTCTTCCTCTTCTTCTTTTCTTAAATTTTGACTTTTCAATTTGAAAAAAAGTTGCAAACAACAGTGTCAACTATCGCAGAGCGGACTTATACCCCCCACAAGCACTTTGTCAGAATGCAAGTGCTATTAGTGCAGGATGTGTTTGTAACAAATATTGAGGTCATATGCAGCATTTGCATAAAAGTTTCATGATTCAAGGTCACTTAGAGTCCAGAAATGACCATTGAAAAAAAAAGATTGACTGTGACCTTGACCTTTGACCTATCTAACCCCCCAAAAAATAGGGCATGTCATTGAGTCATAAGCAACATTTGCATAATGTTTCTTCATTCAAGGTTACTTGGTTTTTGAGTAAGAGCCCCCGGGTGATGCCCCCGGGTGATGCCAAAATATAACCCTGAGGTCTTGATATGAACAAATTTGTTAGAGGCCCACTAGATGATGCTACATACCAAATATAAAAACCTGTATGCACTCTAGTTTAAGAGAAGAAGATTTTTGAAGGTTTTACTATTTTCATTTTTTTGTTAAGGGTTAAGGGAGAGTTAAGGGCGGATTTTATTTATATGAACAACCTTGGTAGAGCTTGACCCAAGGAACATCCCTGTCAAGTTTCATCAAGATTGGTCCATTGGTTTAGGAGGAGAAGATGTTTAAAGAAATTGTGGACGACGCTTGATGCTTGATGCACAACTGACGACTTACGACAGACATTGGATGATCAGAAAAGCTCACCTGACCTTGAGCACTTTGTGCTCAGGTGACCTAAAAGTACTCAGATACAAAGTCTACTCATGTATGAAGCTGACAGGTAGTCAGCTTCATACAAAGTCGACAGTAGGACCAGTCTTAAGTCGATAGAACTAAAATGAAATCGCTGTTCCCTGACTATTTTTTCACAATGTTGAATTCTTAGGGTGACCTTAAACTTTGAGCAACTACTGGTCATTTTCTGAACATCACCTGAGCATCAATGAAGTCAACAATATAACAATAAAATGTAATATATGTTCAGTGAAAAAATTTTTTTGCCCTTTTTATTTGTTTTCCTTTGCCACAGATTAATCAATCCAATGTAAAGATTTCTTCACAAATCAACTGGTATCTCAAATGTAAAGAAATTTAACAAAAAACAAGTGCATGTCGTATTGCGATGCAATACAGGAGTCCCCCATCGGATAACAAAAAATCCTTTCTTATTAAATATATCACCTACTAACTAGATCTATAACTGTATACAAAATTTGAAGTTACTAGCACATTAGGTTTTGAACAAAATGTCCAAAACAAAAATAAGAGTAAAAACAACCAATGGCTAAAACTCCAAAAGTGGGCGGAGAAGAATGATTCTTGTACATGCCACTTGTCCTCAATGAGATCTATAAGTGTACCAAGTTTAAAGTTGCTAGCACTGATGGCTCAGGAGATATGGTCCGGACAAAAATGTCAGGATAAAAAACAACAACGGACAATAACTAAAAAAGTGGATTTGGAAGAGTAACAGTTCTTGTGCATTACACTTCTTCTCAATGAGATCTACCAGTGTACAAAGTTTGAAGTTGCTAGGGCTAATGGTTTAGGAGATAAGTACGGGACAAAAATGTAAGGATAGAAACAACAAAGGGCAATAACTCAAAAAGTGGACATGGTTGAGTGACAGTTCTTGTACATGACACTTGTCCTCAATGAGATCTATAAGTGTAGCAAGTTTGAAGTTTCTAGCACTTATGGTTTAGAAGATATGTTCTGGACGAAAATGTAAAGGTAAAAACAACAAAGGGCAATAACTCAATAACTCAAAAAGTGGACATGGTTGAGTGACAGTTCTTGTACATGACACTTGTCCTCAATTAGATCTATAAGTGTACCAAGTTTAAAGTTGCTAGCACATATGGTTTAGAAGATATAGCCCGGACAAGAATGTAAGGGTAAAAACAACAAAGGGCAATAACTCAAAAAGTGGGCATGGCAGAGTAACGGTTCTTGAACATGACACTTCTCCTCAATGAGATCTATAAGTGTACCAAGTTTGAAGTTGCTAGCACACATAGTTTAGGAGATATGTTCCGGACAAGGTTGTAAGGATAGAATCAACAAAGGGCAATAACTCAAAAAGTGGCAACAAAGGGCAATAACTCAAAAAGTGGGCGTGGCAGAGTAACGGTTCTTGAACATGACACTTCTCCTCAATGAGATCTATAAGTGTACCAAGTTTGAAGTTGCTAGCACACATAGTTTAGGAGATATGTTCCGGACAAGAATGTAAGGGTAAAAACAACTAGAACTGTCGCAGAGCGGACTAATACCCCCCACAAGCGCTTTGTCAGAATGCAAGTGCTATTAGTGCAGGATGTGTTTGTAACTAATATTGAGGTCATATGTAGCATTTGCATGAAGTTTCATGATTCTATGTCACTTGGTTTTTGAGTTAAGAGTCCAGATATGAAAATTGAACAAAAATTGACTGTGACCTTGACCTTTGACTTATATGACCCAAAAACAATAGGGCACTTCCTTGGATCATAAGCAACATTTGCATAAAGTTTCATGCTTGTAGGTCACTTGGTTCTTGAGTTACAGTCCGGAAACGAAAATTGAACAATGGTTGACTGTGACCTTGACCTTTGACCTATGTAACCCAAAAACAATAGGGCACTTCCTTGGGTCATGAGGAACATTTGTATAAAGTTTCATGATTGCAGGCCACTTGGTTCTTGAGTTAGAGTCCGGAAATGAAAATTGAACAAAGGCTGACTGTGACCTTGACCTTTGACCTATATGACCCAAAAACAATAGGGCACTTCCTTGGGTCATAAGGATCATTTGTATAAAGTTTCATGATTGTAGGTCATTTGGTTCTTGAGTTAGAGTCCGGAAACGAAAAGGTCTACGGACGGACGGACGGATGGACGGACGACTGGACGGACGGACGGACAGACAGACAGACATGGTGAAACCAATATACCCCCCTCTACTTCGTAGGTGGGGGGTATAACAAAGGGCAATAACTCAAAAAGTGGGCATGGCAGAGTAACGGCTCTTGAACATGACACTTCTCCTCAATGAGATCTATAAGTGTACCAAGTTTGAAGTTGCTAGCACATATGGTTAAGAAGATATAGCCTGGACAAAAGCGTGACGGACAGACGGACAGACGGACGGACGGACGGACAGACAGACGGACGGACGGACAGACGGACGGACAGACGGAATCGAGCAAACCTATAGTCCCCCAACCGGTAACCGGTGGGGGACTAAAAAACAAACAGATAATACCCAATTGAAAAACAAACAAATATGTGGCATGCATAAATCACAACACTTACGTCCATCTAAACATGGCAATACATCTCCATTTTCATTAGGAACCACTGGTTTCCTGTCTAACAGATCAAATATCCTTATAGATGCACCAACAGCCTGAAAAATGCCAGTACTAAAATTAAACTAGAAGGGGAACAAAATACATTTTTATTGATATACAGTCAATCTTGGTTGAACGACCACATTTATTAACCCTTTGCTGTTTAATCCCTGCTTTTTACGTGCCTGTGATTTTGTGATTGAGAAAACATTGTGAAAAAAGAGGTAATTGCTTCTGACAAGCAATTTCTTCTTTTTCCACACTATTTTCTACCCTACTGAATGGTTATTTTTCAAATTAAATCCACTTTTAATTTTTCGTCTGCAAAACCTTTGAATTTGGACAGGTCCAAAATTTTGTAAAACAGGAAAGGGTTAAGCAACCATTTTTATTAAGCAACCGTTTTAAAAAATTCCCTTCTTTGAATTAAAATATCCTAAAAAGTAGGTATTGTTGGTCTAAAATTATTGAAAATGAATCCTATGTTGTTAAAACTCAGCAAATTTGTCTCAATGAGACAATTCTATTGAGTTATAACAACATAGGATATTGCTATTTCTGCAATAGTATATATATTCAACCAATAAGTATGTTTCTTATTGGTAAACAAAATGTGTATTAAGTGGCCATTTTCTTAAACCACCGCTTTTTGGTGGTCCCTGTTGTGGACAAGTTTGACGGTATGTTTTTTTCAAAGGGCCCTGTTATTCAACATTCAAAATTTGTGTTTAATTCAATAGTTTTAAAATCTATTTGGCAAAACAATGACATGTGAACAGATGATCTTGGTTAAATCGTTTTAAAGACCTTTTATTTTATTATATGGAAATAGCAATGAATTGTTGATTTTATTCGGTAAAAGATGTTGACAATACATCATAAAATGTAATAATACATTTTGATAAAAAATATAAATTACAGTATGATACATAAATCATGTCTGCCATCACCAAATCTGGGTTAACACTAAAAAGAGATCTTGATCTCTTATTTCCATTGCGGACCCTTGCAATTGTACGCGACGATAATTTTCCCATACCTGCATAAAATCTCCATATAAGGCAGACATCAGTGCAAAAGCCATGGCAACTTGAAGGGTGTACAGGAGGAAAGCTGAAATTTTATTAGAAATCTAATAATTCTTGTATGGTGTTTTCAAGCATAGTTATACAGAGGATAGTTGTTTGTTTCAGTGTAAGATTGATTTGTGACCTGTCACACGAAAAAGGGACCATCCGGGAATTCTATAAAATGAATTATTGAAAAAGATATTTGATCGAGCATAGGTCAACCAGAAGTCGTATTTCAAAAATTCTTTCACTGGAAGGTAGATTGATTATTCAGAAAATAAGCACTGTGCAAAAAGTTTCGACCCTAGTCAGTCTGTCCAATCTGCGCAGTCTGACTAGGTTTGACACTTTACGCACTTCCCAGATTGTCCCTTTTCGTGTGACATGTCACATTTTTATTTCCATCAGAGCCACAAGAGAAAATATAGCTTTTGTTGTTCACGAAATGAAATATAAATTAATCATACTCAATTAAAAAGCTATTATTCTATTTCTTCAATGCAAAAATGAGACAAAATGTAAAACTTTTAGGACAAATTTTCTTAAAGCGCGTCTTTTTACATACAAATGCTATGCAATGTTTGTGATGACATCATTATTTGGCTACGCATAGATAAGATTAGATAGGGTGAAATAAATGGAAACATGGTATAAGTTTTTGATAATTTCACTGAAAAGCTGGTTAGTTTATCAAATGGTTATCTAGCATTATTTCTCAATACACCAAAAAACAATAAAGAATAGGTGACAAATCATCTTGGCTACTTATGTACAAGAAAAAGTATTCATTTTTTCTTCATATTTCATATCAAATTTATTAATGTCATATTTCAAGATATTGCAGGTTATTGCAGAATATAGAAGCTGGAGTATATTCTAATTCTATTTCCTATTCTGATAGATTTAGGTTGGTCTAATTTGAAAAAAATGCAGATCACAATGAAGAAAATGAATCTGAAGATAAATATATGAGTTGGAAAATATAGAAGAAAGAAATTTCTTGTTGCAAACCATTTCTACTTGGTCTACAATAGTTTCAAAAGTTTGAAATGACAGGGATGCATAGTTTAAGGACAGGCCAGGAAAGTGCTGTCAAAGCCTGTTAAAGTACACCTTTGACCTTGACAAATAATCCTCCATGCTACAAATTCATGGTTTCTGTGGTCTAGAGGTAGGGCACCAGACTCTTGAACCAAAGGTCCTGGGGCCTGTTTTACTTAATAACTTGCAAAAAATTTAAACGTAAAAAAAGTCAAAATCACAAATCGTACCTAATATTCATTCATCGTTAGATTTTGCCTTGCAATATCTCATCTGAATCGTCTTTAAGTGACAATTCCAATGAGATGATGCACTGCAGAATTCCATATTTTTTTACCACTTAAGAAGCAATTTTCATTTTTGACTTACACAAAAAAATGATTGTAAGATGTTGAGTTAATCAGGCCCCTGTTTCCAAGGAGCAGCTATGGATCTTGGTTCTTTCAATGACCAACACATTTGGCTCAAATACTGGCAAAGCAGATTAGAGAGGGATTAATCTTCATTGTAAGATCTTATTTCCCAACCAATGTAAAATAAATAGGTTTAAACCAATCAAAAACGAATGGTTTACTCAAAGCTTCTACTAATATTGATACACTCAAACAAAAGTTTAAAGTTAAATACCTGTCAAAATTCCTGGTGTAACCCCTGTATTGGGGTCATTAGCATTTTCATGTACCAACTTCCCTCCATACCATAATACTATACTGATAGACCCATAGATCATTAGCCCTATTGCCCCCTCAAATATACCTGAAATAAATTAGAACAAATACTGAAAGATTGTAGGGAGCATTTCTTTTAAACATAATAATCTTCCAATGTTTGAAATAGCAACAGTTGAAACAGTCTAAAGTATAATAATTTATTAAAAACAATTAGAAAAGACGAAATGTTGAATTGCTGTAAAGGGAACTAGTACTACCTACTAACCTTTTGTCCATGTGAAAGGTGACAGTTGTCTTTGTAACAAAAAATAATTAAATATTTGTACAAAATATTTACCTTTGTCAAGCTAAACTTCGAATATTCCTGCTTTCGCAGGAGTTACAGACAATGATCAGCAGCCAAGATTTTTAATCAGCATGACAAAAATAAAAGTCCTAAATCATTTTTAAATTAGCATAGAAATGATACTTACAAAAATTAAATGTAACCTCAACCTTCAACCAATGTGACCCCAAATTGACAGGACAATTCATTCGGTCATGGGCAATTATCATATGAGGTTCAAATTAGAGCATACACATGGTTTTCATACAAAGGTCATTTGTGACCTTGACCTTTGACCCGCATGACCCCAAACCAAAAGGGCATTTTAAAGTTGCAACATTTGTACACAGTACCATGATTCTAAATCCATTGCTTATTGGGTAAGAAACTACACTTAGTTCATTTGTGACTTTTAAACAAATTTTAAGCATTTTTGCATTTAAGAAAGAGAATAATTCATTTCAAGAACATCAAAAACTTTACATTCACTCAGGGCTCAACAACACTTGAAAATAAAGCTTTTGTTGTTCACTCAATGAAATATAAATCAATCTTATACTGAAACATTCTTTACTGCTTATCTTCATTTCCCTCTTTTTTGGTAAATATTTATGAGTAAGACCTTGACATTGCAATTCAATTTGTCTTCTCTTCATTCTTGGTCTGCAAACCCTTTTAGTTATTGCCCACATCCCATTGTGAAAAAGGAGAAATTACTCATTACTGGCAATTATTTCTATTTTATAATATGATCTGCATCGTAGGAGTGAAATAACCCCGTTGAATATTTTTGATGTTACACAGGTGTTATTACATTAGCGGAATAACTATGCAAATGAGCTGAAAACGGATGTCAACGTATCATTTTCGTTGAGAAAATGACATCAAAATGGATTTGCTGATGTCATTTCGTAAATGGTGTTTTATATTTCACGGAAAAATTTGAATCAATAAATAGTGTAATTTTCTCTTTTTATCACAAAAATTAAGGTCAAATTATAAATAGAATATCAAATTTGTGATCATAAAATACAGAATTCATTACTCGTCATCTAAAACTGAAAAAGACTCGGCAAAGCCTCGTTTTTATCTGTTTATGGATGACTTGTTTAATAAATTCGATTTTCCATGACCACTCATTCAATATCCTCTATTTCAACAATATTAAGATAAAGATAAGAGGAGGTATATGTCAGTGTAAGATCTTTATTTCTCATTGAAACCCTGTGTTGTAGTTACTCATTTGAATTGTTTCGTGGAGACAATTCCAATGACTACCCACAATATAGGATTTATGCAAGAACATTTATTGTTAAAATGATTCATTTTGAAATCCAAAATACCCCCTCTTTCTGTACCTCTTTCTTAAGTATAAATTCACAGGGATGTTAATTCTAAGGACTGCATAGGAAAAGTGAGTACAAACCCCCAGCAGCTGCTAATTTCTTGCCAACTTTGTAACTCTTCTCAACATCTTCTCCATATAAAGACGTCACTTTTTTCTCTCCAGTAAATGTTCTGACAGTTCTTATACTCGACAAACTCTCCTCAGCCTGGGTCCCAGCATCTCCCAATCTATCTTGAAACTGCTGACGTAAATTCTTCATGTATTTACCTGTAAAGATAAATGGCAATAGTCATAGAAATGGTTAATTAACAGATCAAGGCTGTCTGTCAAAAAATTGAATGACCAATCAAATCGTTCATTTAGACAGAATTGCACTATTGACCTCCATCATTTTCTGCCATTTTGTTTCAAATAATTTTGTGAATGATTAACTAAGAAGCTATTTCTACAGCTTCAATAAGCTGTATTTACCATGTTTAGGTTGTTTTCTTTATGATTCTGATTACACATTTGACAAATAAATGACCTTCTTAACATACAGTAGGATGCTTTATGAGCAGGAGGACAAGTGCAGGAGCCAGCAATTCATTAATTCATACAAAGTTAATGATAGTTTTTTTTTCCCCTATATCAGGGCCCAAGGTTATAAACCTGTTCTCATTCTCAATTCAAAATTTTCTCAAATTTCAATTTGAGATTAAAGCCAAAATTCTGTTTTAATACTCATTTTAATGTACAGTCAAAACTGTCAATAGCGGTCACCCTCGGGACAAGGCAAAATCGACCGCATACGGGAGTTGGCCGCTTAACGGAAAATCCCAACCCCCTTCCCCGCCGGCGGCTATGACGAACACTGACAATTAGGCTAATATCATTAGTCAATCGGATGGGTCACCGAAAATGTAGTAGTCGTATTCGTAAGATTGAATATTAAAATCGGCGAGGGAAGACCAAAACAATGTAAATATTTCTTTATTTAGCGGTATTTACGATGTTTTGGTCATTCACTACCAATATGTTTTACCTGGAGAATATTTCTTGTATTTAACGGCGTATGTATAAACAAATTGCATTTCGTCACAGGGACCAGAGCAGAATTAAATAAACTTCATGTGAGAAACACGATAAACAAGATTTTGAAACCGATAATATTTCTGTTTACTTAAAATATATTATTATTCATTAGAGAAAGTGACAAATTCGACTTTATTCCATGAAAGTATAAACGAGCTGAAAATACGACGTTTTAAGTGTTCATAATTTTCACAGTAGCGAGTTCCTGTGGCTTTGGCGGCAATTTGTTTCACGTGCGCGGGATGTAAACAATGTCTCGTTTTCCGGCATGCTTGCCGACGTAAGTTGACGTCATTTGGAAAATCCCCAGACATTTTCGACAAGCGGCGGTGATTCCACGGAATCAACAAATACTAAAGACAATCAAAACGTCAATTTTATTAATTTGTTGTTTATTTTTCTTCATTTGTGTGTCATTAAATTTCACTGAGAGGGCGCGATTTTAGGTGCATAGAAGAAAAAAAAACGGTTATTCTGATAAAAAATAAAAACTTCCGGAGCTGACGAAGGGAAATTCCTTCGAGATCAATTTGTTAAAAATCTTTCGATAGTTCGGACTAACAGCAAGGTTAAGGTTTAATAGGTTCAACTTGGTTAATTTGATTATTAATAATCTGCTACCGTTATCGATCAAATAATTTGCTGGCCGCCCAGATTACACAAATTAGTAGAGGTGTTGATAAGGTAAATGCATATGATAATCCAGACGCGTTATCGATTTTTCGTTAATCAGCGAGTCACCTGTCATAATTTGATGATTCGCGTGACCGCTTAAGGGGATGTACAATGGGTGCAATTCAGACAATTAAGGGTGACCGCCGGTTGCATACGACAGAATGCCGCTATTCACAGTTACTTTAAAGAGCAAATTTGCGCGGGCGGACCTGAGCTGGCCGCATACGACAGTGAGACCGCTATTCTCAGGTGACCGCTCACACAGTTTTGACTGTATTAACATAAAAGCTAATATTAATTAGTTGTTATAAAATAACAACTTGTTAATATTATCTTTTATTTTCATAAATCTATTTAAAATTTAAGTTTGAGAAAATTCTCAGTTGAGCCTGAGAAAGGTTTCATAACCTCGACCCTGATATTCATTTTTTCTGGAAATGGATTAAAGGTCATGGTACTTGTTAATATCAGCCATTAGATCTCAATTAAAATATAACAGATTTCTCTGAAATATTTGAAAAAAAATAATGAATTACAATTTCTTTGCAAATTGGAGTTACTGCTGAAGTTCAAAGTCTTTAATTTGGCAGTTTTACTAATCTTACCGGTGAGTTCAAAATTCTGTTTTACAAATTCTAACTTTCTTTAACATCTCTTTGAATAATTAGTTGACTATTTCTTCTCTTCCATGATTTACTGGGGATTTTTTTTGTTTGTTTTTTTTTCCTCTTTTTTTTCTGTGACTAAATAGATCCTTTTTGTAATCTGCAGTCTGTATCAAATCAGAAGATTTTCATTTTTTATCTTCTAGAAATGATATTAAACTCATATTTACCATACTGCACGGCAACCAGTGACACAATCGGAACAACAGAGAGCAGGACACCAGTCAGTGCTGGGTTCAAGGTGAACATCAAAATGAGGGAACCAACCATTTGTAAAAGGTATCGGGACAACATGGACATATTAACCTAAAATATAGTTTATATTTTTGTTTATTTTTGTAAGATTTATTTATTTTCCATTGAGTGAACAAAAAAAAATCTTTATTTTCATGAGCGGTGAAACCATGAGTAAAAAGATATAATTGTGAAACATGAATGTCCCCTAAACAGCATTTTTTATTAAATTTGACCTTGACCGATGGACATGACCTTGTCACATGACCTTGACACCAGCAGATGTGTATCATTGAGATTTATCATCACACCAACTATAAATATTGTATCTTGTTTATCCTTGAAGTAATTCCCAATATTAAGTTTATATATACTAATTTGAATTACCTACTGGAGAAAACATCAAATTTTAGATGCTCTTCCCACGATTTGATGATCGAGAAGGGAAGACATTTATCAAATGATAGAGAACAGAGATTTTGTCGACTTTGCGAACATCAAAACATACATAATAGAAGATGAATTCCATTTCTTTTTTGAATGTAAAAATTATGAGTATATCAGAGAACATCAAAACATACATAATAGAAGATGAATTCCATTTCTTTTTTGAATGTAAAAATTATGAGTATATCAGAGAAATTTATTTTGAAGAAAACTGGTTAAATATCAAAAACAATGAAAATTTCTATTCTATATTAGAATGTAACAACAGAAGTTCAATTATCAATATTTCAAACTATCTCCTGAGTGCATTTCAAATCCGAAGAGAATTATTACAAGAATTATCCGAAGAAATGTGAATCGGTTGGTACAAAACTGCTGTAAGTGCATATACATTATATATGCACTTATCGCAGTTTTGCACAAACCTACGAAAGTGTTACAAACTGAAATATATTTGACTGTTATTTCAATTGCACAATCTGCTATTGTATATTTTCATGCTTATTATAATTCACTCTACACGAATGTAATATTTTGTAAATTGTATATTTGGCCGGTGACCTACGTACTTGAATAAAATTATGTTATTATTATTGTTATTATTATTATTAAATTATGCAGACAGAAAATACTGTGGTACAGACTAAGGTAAGAGTGCACATCAACATAATTTTAGAACAGTTACAAAAGAAGCAGGATGCATTAAAAAGAAAATTTGTAACAAACAAGAGGGCCGTTGGCCCTGGGTCGCTCACCTGAGAAAAAAGCTTCATTACCTAGGTATGTCCATGCAACCACAGAAAAAAGAGATTTTCACTTATTCAATCAGATAACATTTGAAATAATCCCCCCCCCCCTGTTCCTCCCCTGGTCATTATTTATTTAAGCTTTTTTCATAGAAGGTCTGTGATCAGCAAATCTATGCCAGATATACAGGCTGAGTCTGAGACTTTTAAAGTTTTCTTTAATGAGTTGAATAATCCATGTCAAATATAAAGGCTGTAGGGATTCAAAATTCTCAACAAAGCACTCCCCCTCCCCCAAGATGCTCTGCACTTGGTGAATCTACAGTCATGATTTTAGCTAATTCAATTAATGTCCATATGCTGATCATCCATACCAATTTTCAAGTCTGTAGGACTCTTGGTTCATTAGAAGAAGTTTAAAGATTTCAAAAATGATCCAAAGTACTACCCCCTCCCCAAGACACTCAGCACCTGGTGACCCAACAGTTCTGATTTTAGCTATTTTCATTAATGTCCATATATTGATCACCCATAACAATTTTCAAGTCTATAGGGTTTCTGATCCAGAAGAAGAATAAGGTTAAAGATTTCAAAATTGATCCAAAGTACTACCCCCTCCCCCCTAATGCTCCGCATCTGGCGACCCTACATTCATGATTTTAGCTATTTTATTTTAGATCCATATGCTTATCATCCATGCCAATATTGAAGTCTATAGGGCTCCTGGTTCATTAGAAGATGAAGGTAAAAGATTACAAAATTTTAACAAAAGTACTCCCCCCTCCCCCCTGGTGCTCCGCACCTGGCAGCCCAACAGATATTATTTTAGCTATTTTTATTATGATCTATGAGCTAATCCTCCATGCCAATTTTCAAGTCTGTAGGGCTTGTGGTTCAGAAGAAGAAGAAGGTTAAAGATTACAAAATTTTCACAAAAGTACTACCCTCTCCCTCCTGATGCTCCGCACCTGGTGAATCTACAGTCATGATTTTAGCTATTTATATAAAGGTCCATATGCTGATCATCCATGCCAATATTCAAATCTGTCAGGCTCCTGGTTCAGAAGAAGATGAAGGTAAAAGATTACAAAATTTTCGCAAAAGTACTCCCCCCTCCCCCCCCTGGTGCTCTGCACCTGGCAGCCCAACAGATATTATTTTAGCTATTTTTATTAAGATCTTTGAGCTAATCCTCCATGCCAATTTTCAAGTATGTAGGGCTTGTGGTTCAGAAGAAGAAGAAGGTTAAAGATAACAAAATTTTCACAAAAGTACTACCCTCTCCCCCCTGATGCTCTGCACCTGGTGAATCTACAGTCATTATTTTAGCTATTTATATAAAGGTCCATAAGCAGATCATCCATGCCAATATTCAAATCTGTCAGGCTCCTGGTTCAGAAGAAGATGAAGGTAAAAGATTACAAAATTTTCACAAAAGTACTCCCCCCTCCCCCCTGATGCTCTGCACCTGGCAGCCCAACAGATATTATTTTAGCTATTTTTTATTAAGGTCAATGAGCTGGTCCTCCATGCCAAGTTTCAAGTCTGTAGGGCTTGTGGTTCAGAAGAAGAAGAAGGTTAAAGATTACAAAATTTTCACAAAAGTACGACCCTCTCCTCCCTGATGCTCCCCACCTGGTGAATCTACAGTCATTATTTTAGCTATTTATATAAAGGTCCATATGCTGATCCTCCATGCCAAGTTTAAAGTCTGTAGGGCTCCTGGTTCAGAAGAAGATGAAGGTAAAAGATTACAAAATTTTAACAAAAGTACTCCCCCCTCCCCCCTGGTGCTCCGCACCTGGCAGCCCAACAGATATTATTTTAGCTATTTTTATTATGATCTATGAGCTGATCCTCCATGCCAAGTTTCAAGTCTGTAGGGCTTGTGGTTCAGAAGAAGAAGAAGGTTAAAGATTACAAAATTTTCACAAAAGTACTACCCTCTCCCCCCTGATGCTCCGCACCTGGTGAATCTACAGTCATGATTTTAGCTATTTATATAAAGGTCCATATGCTGATCCTCCATGCCAAGTTTCAAGTGTGTAGGGCTCCTGGTTCCGAAGAAGAAGAAACTTAAAGATAACAAAATTTACCCAAAGTACTACCCCCTCCCCCCTGGTGCTCCGCACCTGGTGGCCCAAAAGTTATAATTTTAGCTATTTTTATTCAGGTCTATGAACTGATCATCCATGCCAAGTTTTAAGTCTGTAGGACTACTGGTTGAGAAGAAGAAGAATTTTTAAGATTTTCTTAAAATTTCACTTTTGTTGCCATAGCAACCAGAGTTTTTCATGGATTTCAATTCTTTTAGCTATTTTTGAAGGGGACCACCTAAGCAACATTTCTGTAAAATTTGGAGTTAATTGGCCCAGTAGTTTAGGAGGAGATGTCGTTTAAAGAAATTGTTGACGGACGCCGGACGCCGGACGACGACCGACGACCGACGACCGACGTCCGACGACCGACGGACGGACGCCGGACGAAAGGTGATCACAATAGCTAACATGAGCACTACGTGCTCAGGTGAGCTAAAAAATGAAGGAAATATTGTGTTTGGTAAGTATATGTAACACAAATACTTACAGTTATAGCATTTTGTAAGACCTGAGTATCAGAAGACAGTCTGTTACATAACTCTCCTGTCCTGAAAATGTAAGAGTTAAAGTCTTAAAATGCCTTAAAAGTTTAAACTGCTGAATTTTAACTTTTGTTTTGAAATTCTTTAATTTTGGCATATTTTAACAAATTTTTCTTTCAAGTTTTTGTCACAATGATTAAGTAGAAGGCAGGCAGTATAAGCTAAGATCAGACTGCATGTCTGTGCAGTCTGATCTTAGTCTAAACTGTCTGCTTAAAGTTTGTGTTCAGTTTGATTTTGTTATGATCAGTGAGAGAAAGGTTAAAATTCCCAATGTTTATTCATATCTTGAAAATACACACCAAACAAGAGCACCAGAGTCCCAAAATATGCCGCCACATAATTACCAAGTAGAATATCACCAAACCCCCACAATATGTGTATGGTAAGGTGACTGTGGCATTTGTAAAAATTCTATCCAAGTCCATCCACAATTTTAGGGCGATTTGCATTCGCAAAATGTTGACATACAGATGTATGGAAAGACATAAGGATGGAGAAGGTGATACCAACAAATGACCATCTTAAACAACATATAGAAAGTCTGTCTACACTATTTTTAACAAGGTATATTGATAGGTACTTACAGTACTTACTTTGTCCAGACCCCTCATTTTATTAAGAAGAAATTTTAACAAGAGCACAGCCTACAGATGCATACACTCAGCTGTTGAGTGCTGGATGGTGGAAAAAATCCAAGTCGAAAATGGGGTTTAGTTTGTACAAAATGCATCTAGAGTAATTCCCATTGATAGAATATGTAGCTCTTTTGATGGTGAACATGTGTGCCAAATTTCAAATGAATGCTTTCAATAAAACCAGAGATATCTCAAAATGCCAAAGTTTTTACAACTATGACGATGATGCAAAAGGATTTCTCAGAAAAAAACCAAGCTAAAAAGCACTTTTTAGATAGTATTCCATTTAAAACCACAATAGAAATGCTTTGGACAAAAATAGTTTTATCATTTGACCTTCTGATTTGACCTTGACCTTTTTGTCAAGCTCCCTTACTGTCAAAGAGACATAGTTGTCACAGAATGTGAGTTAAGAACAGCGTAACTACGATTACGCACATCACGCAAGTGCGTAATAGAAAAAATCCTCATTCGAAAAATGTTGCTGATGAATGTTTTGGTAATTCAACTACACTAAAATCATAGAAAATGGGAACAAATGGATGACATCCATTTGTTATCATAGTCCCCATATCCCCTTTATCCTTTATTCTATGTTGGTTGGCTTCTGAGTGGGTATACATTTCAAAATCCTAGTAATGCCTATGGTTAGCATGTTTGCATGTTAGTTAATCAGTCAATCTGTCCATCTAATAACTCATACATCAGTTACATCTATGGATGAATTTCAAATTAACTTGCAACACTTACTCAGTATCATATGTAGATGTGCTCTTTAAAACATAATTTCAGACAGTTTGATGGTCAAGTTGATTGTCAAAATTTTGTGGTCTCAACTGCACTTGTCCTGGGACAACTATTCAATAGAATACGCATTTTTGAACGACATAATATCTTCTCATAGAGAATATCTTAATATGAAATTGATCAATAACTTAACTGTCCAAAGGCAGACTAATACCCCCCTACAAGTGCTTGTCAATAATGAAAAGCCATGTTCCATCAAAGGGCCATAACTCTGTCAAAAGTTAATGGATCATAACCAAAATTTCACTTGCTCAACTCTGCTTGATACTGATCACATTTGTAAAATTTTAATGAAATCTGCCTGTTACTTGCTCAGAAATTAAGCGGACACGAAAAAGATACAAGACAGACAGACCGACCAACTGACTGACAAGCTGACTCCAAAATACATTCAAACATATTTTTTGAGGGTATAAAAATGTTCATGTTTAAGTTAATTGTGTCCAATCTGGATGGTCATAAATGTATTCTTACCTGTTAGTATCAAAGAAAGCAACTTCTTGTTTCACAATACTTTGGAACAACACTTTACGTAATCTAGCCACAACTCTCTGACCAGCTAAGGTGAATAACCAGGACCTTGCCATTGAAAACATGGCTCCAATAGCGTAGATTATAAATAATGTCAAGACTGTCTTGTTTAAATCAGCTGAAAGAACACAAAGCCATTCTGTTGTGAACAAGAGCATGTGGAGGCTCAGCACAAAACAGTTTTTATTCCCTATATGTTTATAGGGAGTCACAACTGTTTTGCGCTGAGCCCTCGAATTGTTGTGAATAATAAGTGTCTGATTTAGAGACAAAAGATAAACTCGATCCCCTTTTTTCCAGAAATCCACCACATTTTCCTAATTGTAAGGGGAATCAAAAGAATCAGCTGATTTCTGATTTTAGTGAAATTCATGGAATGATGTTGTGACAATTCAGAAACATTGAATTTTACCTTTTAAGGCATAATTGTGATATTTTTATTACTGATATGTCATTTGTTTCTGCTGGTTGAATCCCATGAATAAGGAAGGTTAGATAGTTACCCAAGAAATCCCCATGTCGAGCCACATTCAAAATTGTGCAATAAACTTCCATTAACTTGATATACCCTAAATTTTTGAAGTATAGAAATAATAACATTTCAATTACTGGTAACTTATAGAAATCAATCCTTGAAAGCAGTTAGCCAACTGCTAATTCGTGACTCATAAACCAATTCGAAATAACTTATATTCATGAATTTTCCTTTTCTAGATTTTGAAAGCTGGGAATTTACAGGAACAACATAGAATAGAATGATAACAGTCATAGGTCAGGGTTAACACTTTTCAGAATCAATTCAGAGCTACAGATAGAGGGAGTATTTTGGTTTTCAAATTCAAATATTTCATTATTCCTAACTTAAACCCTACACTGTTGGTACTCATTTGAAACGTCTCGCCAAGACAATTCAAATGAGTTCCAACAGCATCGGATTTCATTTGGAAAAAAAAAATATATTAATTTAGACTTGCTTTTAGCTCCTATCTGGACCCCTGCACTGTATAGATCCACAATTTCAAGTGAGTGATCAAAGGTCAATTTTGTCTATACAGTGTATAGCCAAAATTGACCTTTGATCACTCACTCAAACTTGTGGCTCTATACATGATTTACAGGACTTTCTGTTTTGAATTATCTTACCCATGCTATGCTGAGCTGCGTCAATCACTTTTCCAAAGAATAGAGGTGCCACCATTTGAGATCCACTGGAAACAAATAAACACAGTGTCGCTCCTATTATCATCCCTGCCTCCTGCAAGAAAATACAAAAGAAAATGATTTTGTTTGTTTGTTTTTCAATATGGACAATCAAAATATAAAGCTATGAAAGTACAATGATTTGAATTGGGGTTTTACGTCGCTTTCAACAATCTCTCAGTTATATCGCGACGACTGGAGCACCTAACGATGGTTTCCTGGTTATTTCTCTCACCAGTACTACCACCACATCCCTTTCCTAGCCTCCAGTTGCTATTCCACATAGGTTTACGAACCCGTGCGAATATAGACCACTGGATTAGAAGTCTGGCGCGCTACCAACTGCGCTATTGCCGCTGCTAAAAAAAGTACAATGATAAGAGTGCATGGAAAGAACATGATTATAATCATGCTGAGACTTTTTAATAGAGTGTTTTGGTTTTTTCTAAATTTCACAATCGGCAGAGCCACAAGTGAAAATATAGCTACGGTCGACGAAATGAAAAATCATTGATCTTACTTGAAAAGCAAACAATTATTCTATTTAATAAATGAACAAATAGGACAAAATTGGGAAATTTTAGGACAAATTTTCTTTTATTGCGTCATTTTGCTAGGGATTGATATGCAACTTTCAATATGACATCACTTATTGGGCTCAAAAACATCAGATAGGGTAAAAAGAATGAAAGTTTTTGATAATTTCACTTGTTTTTTGTTTTTGTTTTTTTTTTTTAACTCGAGGATAACACGATAAAGGGTCGAATGACTCTTATTTCCATCATGGTCCTAACTCATTCCAGTTCTTATCCTACACATAGAGAGAGGCAATGGTTTCTAACCACTGCTACCCATTTTTAAAGCTGGGTGGACTGGGGCCCTGTCTGTAAAGTGTCCTGCCCAAATACACTACCCGCCTGTTAGGCAGTAAGTTAATCAAGTGATAATCTACCATTATTTCATGATAATCCACAAAAAAGCATTAAAGAAATCGTGATAATATTGGAAGTTGAGAACTTAGAGTAAGATATAACATTTAGGCTCCCAACCTATAGAGTCATTTTACCAAAACAGAAAGATTTATCTCTATGTCAGTTGTGAGCAAGAACTTGAATTAAAATCAAGATACTAGTTAGCAAGTACTGTTAGAAATGTCTCATAAAAAAAACCTGCAAACCATCTATATAATTTATTTGATTCAAACTTTTATTGTTTGTGATTTTAAAATTATAATGATACTGCCATCATGAATCTTTTGGCAGAAATATTTCACAAAAACATCTCTGAATATGACGTAAGATAACTCCAGAGTAATCTTGAAGTAATCTTAATTCATAAATTGAAAATTCTGCAATCTTAATACATAAATTGAAAATTCTGCAATCTTAAAGTTCAAGACTTACTGGTTTTGCCAGCTTTATAAGACGTAGTATGTCCACTTTTTTCTTCACAGGTTTCCCATCTTTATCCACTTCCTCACCTTTGTCATTGTAATAATGCTTTATTCTTATTGTCTGAAATTTATAACATATAGAGACATGAGGAAGAAATTAGGGGTGGATTGTCATTAAAGCATCTTTTTCCATGTTTTCAAATGCATCCTTACCTTTTTACAGTGTTTATTCTAGGCAGGGGGATTGGGGGATTCCCCCACTTTTTTTAAAGATCCCCCATATTTTCTGAACTTGTAGGGGATTTTTTACTATGACAAAAGAGCATGAATTAAGACATTTCTCAATTCCATTGATTTTCGTACTGAAATGCCCCACATAGAATCCTAGAATAAACACTGCTTTTTAACATTCTCATCAAATTTCATGAAATTTGGGCCTAAATTTTGGCCTCTAGAGAGTCAACAAATAAATAATTACTAAGGCCCTCTTCCCCATGATTTACGGAAAAGGTTAAATTTGAGGGCAGAGCCAAAGGATTTTGGTGTAGCATAGAACTCCATCCCAATAACACTTCATTTATGGACACATCAATGTGAAAATGAACTCATATCCATTATAACATGATCCCTATTCTGAAATAAGTTGAATTACTCTTTTCTGGAAATATAATAGTTTTTAAACATTTTTCTGGGTATGAAATTAATGAACAAGTAATGATATTGACACTGGGGAAGTTCACAGAAACCGAGGTGCGTCATTTAGCACGAGGGTTATATAATGTCAACAGCCTCAATATTACCACTATCAATGATGTTTAGTTCCATAAACGGCCGAGCTTTTTGTGTACACAGTAAAACAAGATATACGAATTTTATTGCAAATGAGGTTCTGTATAATTTCTTCTTATTTCATCAGGGATGTGGAAATACACATTTTTCCACTTGTCCCTGGACAAGTAATGCATGATTTTCTACTTGTCCAGGATAAAAAAAAAAAAAGAGAGAGAGAATAGATAAATTAAAGAAAGTTTTGTTTTTAATGAAGAAAATGCTGAAACCCAGCATTTTCTTCACTGAAAACAATATTTTCTAGTACTACTACGTTTTGATACAATCATTTGGCTAATATATATCTTACCTCTTTCAAGTATCATTCCAAGATTTGTCCTTGATTTACTTATCCACGTACAAGTGACAAAGAAAAATCTACTTGTCCACAGGTAGAAAAACCCATGTCGGACAAGTCAGGCATGGGAATAGCTGCAATAATGTACCCCTCTTTCTGATATGCTGCCGGTCGCACATCAGATTATCAAAGGAGGGATACGTTATCGTATCTAGGGAATTCCACAACCCTGTTCATATAGGCGGTTTACACCATCATGTTGTAATAATGATTTTGAATTGTAACATACCTTAAGCCTTCCCATAAAAAGCCTTCCAAACAACATCAAGCCAAACTCTATGAGGGAGAATGCCACTGCAGATATGACAAGAGCATTATATGTCACATGCATGTGTTTATATGTATCATCATGTAGAATGGAATTCAGAATATATCCTCCTTTAACACACGCATATACCAACACAGCAAGACTGTAGAATGTGTTCACTATATGTAGCATCACAACTCTGACACTGGGAGTCCATCTGTCTGTATGTTCTATGGCAGTCATGACTATAGATTCCATATGAGATGTGCTTGGAGCTAAGAGAATGACCTTTACTGTTGTCATGACAACAAGGTCAAACACAGAGTGTTGAATGTCAAATTTCATGATACTGTCTATAAAATACTGTGAATCTCCACCTGAACATAAACAGAAATATTGAATGAGTGGTCAATGAATACTGACTTTTTTAACAAGTCATCTATAAACAGATAACACAAGACTTTGCCGAGTTTTATCTGTTTAAGATGACAAGTTAGATAAATTAGGTACTTTATGAGCACAAATTTAATATTCTTTTTATAACATAAATGTAATTATTGCAATAAATGAGATAAATACCAGAAATCGATTGATTCAAGTTATTCCGCTAAACATATAATGCAGTTTGCAAATTGAGGTCATCAAATGCATTATGATGTCATTTTCACTATGAAAATATATAACATTGCTTTAAATTTTCAGCTCATTTGCATATTCATTCCACTAGTTTTATAACACTTATTTCATATAAAAAAATATTAAAAGGGTTTATTTCACCCCTGTGACGTAGGTCATATTATAAACGGGTTTAACTATTATATTAGGGGGATTGCACTCTTTAGCACATACTTTCGAAAAATCCCCCCTGTTTTGGAAGGTGTGGGGGGCGGGGTTGGGGGGTGTTAAATAGAGAAAGAGTGGAAGTTAACATCTTTGTTGGAATTTTGACAATTTCTACAAAATTCCCCCCTTCTTTTGAAATCCTAGAATAGACACTGGGGTCCTTTCTTAAAGTTTGGGAGTCTCTGCTTTAGATGTAGACTATTTCTTTAGAGCAATTATCTTGTTTTAATGTGAATTCAGGGCTATTCTCTTGTCAAAGATAAATTAAGTTTTTGGTATGTGTGAATATTTAGGGCTCCACTTCAGGAAAGAATTGAAGACTGTTTTACTTTACTGAATTTGATGCCCAGAGGGTCAGAGGGACTTTAGATAACTTTGAGGGACCTGGCCACATGTTTGTGAGTTTCAGACTGGCAAAACCTGCATCCTTTATAAAACTGGTGTTAAGTTTTAATTCTAAAGAAAGTGCTATAAACCACATTAAATTGAATTTACTGTATTTGCCAGGATTGAAATTACCCAAATTGAGTAATTTTGTGAGACTTTTTCTCTAATTTGTCAAATTGTAAATTGAGATTAGTTTCATCTAAACAACCATTCAAGCCAAAAATTAAAGGGGAAAATCATAAAAAAAAAAACCAAAAAACTTCAGTTTGATTGAAATTTAATTTTCAGAAAATAGGTATGGAATAAAAGCTCACTGTTCCTGTTTTGCATTAAGTCACAGGAACATTTTTCAGAATAACAAGAGCACCACTTACAGGTGCCTTCGCTCAGTTGTTTGGTACTAGATAGTGGATAAAAGTCGAAAAATGGGCATAATACGCACAAAAATCATCTATAGTTATCCCCCTTGATAACATAGTTTGCTCTTTTGATAGTGAACATGTGTGCCAAGTTTCAATTGAATGCCTATAGTAGAACCATAGATATCACAAAATGTCAGCCTTTCACCACCACAACAACAAAAACAGCCACAACAACACCAAGGCTACAGCAATACCTGGGGTTTTCTCTGAAAACAGCCAAGCTTAAATCAGTAATTTCATTCTCCAACATTTTAAAATCTTACTATGACATCTCTCACCTGTTAACCATAATACGGCACTTACAATCCCATCAACAAATAACAGGGCAATAACAACATTGGCATATCTCAGAAATGGTAGGGTGTATTTAATTCTGTATACTGGTTCATCCGCCAGAACACACTTCTCATCATCGTCGTTATTGCCATTAATGTGATTGGCGTAGGTAGGGTTGGTCCTGCCTTCCTCAACATCCATCTGCAAGAAGAAGTAGATCTCATCAAGGCAGGGGTGTGCCAGTGGAATTCCCACTGAGTAACAGCATTTTCTTCATTAAAAATAAAGTTTTCTCAATATCTATTATTTCATTTTTTGGGGGCAAGTTCATTTTAATCCTGGACAAATTGAGGGGTCAGTGCAATACTATTGTAAGTGCATATATATCTATAGGCACTTACGATAGTATTGCGCTAAACCCTCAAAATAGGAAATCCCCTTACATGTCCATGGACAAGTGGAGAAAATTTGTATTTCCATACCCCTGCATCAAGGGCCCCAGGTTGAAAGTATCATCAGAATCATTCATGGGGAGAAAAATGGGGCAATGTAAGAGATGTGGAATAGGCAATGGGATATGGATTGAGGATGGAATTGGGATAGAAAATGGGATAAATCTGATTGGGATGGGACCAAATAAAGTCAGCTACAGCTATTGTCAGCTAGCTCAATTGATTGATGAAGTCACAGTTAACCAAACAAAAGAAACAAGATGGCCAGGATGGCCCTAGACGGCTCACCTGAGTTTTATTGGTCAAGTGGATTTCACCAAAGTAACATTCTGGTAAAGATTCATTGCAATTTGCCTAGTTGTTGAGGAAATGTTATTCAAAGAATTCAAAGCAAAACTGGCCCAACCCTGCTATTCCCATTTTTATAGTCTTATTATAATGTCACAAACATTTTCTGATAAGGGGCACCAAAGAAACATTCTGTCAAAGTTTTATTTGAAAAAGTCTTTTGAATTAGGAGGTGATTTCGAAGTGAGAAAAGGTGGGAACACTGGTCCCTCCCTGCCACACCCATATTCGGGGGTCAATCAACATTTCACAAACAATTTTTAAGAAGGGTCACCGAAGGAATTATTCTGCCAAGTTTGTTTGAAATCTGCCCATTGCTTACAGAGAAGAAGATATTCAAAGATTTCGGGGTCAAAAACTGCCCCCCCCCCCTGCCAAGCCAATATTTAGGGGTCAATCAAAATTTAACAAACAATTTTTTAGAAAGGTTACCCAAGGAACATTTCTGCTAAGTTTGGTTGAAACCAGCGTAATGGATACTGAAGAGAAAATATTTTAAAGGTTTCAGGGTCAAAAACTGCCCCATCCCCCCATCCCCGCCACACCAAAATTTGGGGGGCAATCAAAAAAATGCCCCCCCCCCCTACCACCACACCCAAATTTTGGGGGGCAATCAAAATTTCTCAAACAAGTTTTGAGAAGGGTCACCCAAGGAATATTTCTACCTAGTATCCTTTCTGAAGGAAAACATTTATACTTCAGATGAAAACAAGTTTATTTTTCTATTTTTTACTGAATTGTGAATTTTCTTCAAACACGGAACATTTGGGGCCTTCATCATTTGGAAACAGGGCCTATAAAGAGCCTCTGAGAGATAGCAGAAAAGGCTCTAGGCAGCTTGGGAAAATCGAGTTACAGCGAGAGTTTAAAACAATCTTTGTTGCTCATGAATTTGACTTGTTTACTTTTTTTACAATGCTTTGTCATTGAATTGAAGGATGATTTTTTTTAAATACACACATTCGATATAGTAAGTTTTAATTAAGAGATGAGTATGTGTTGATTTCATTGAGGTATGAAACTTAAAACTTATTCACATTGTATTAAACAGTATGAATACGCAAAGCAGATTCATGCATGAGTTTCAACTCCTTTGTCTGCATCAGTCCAACTATGTTTGCATGACTTATCACCAATGAGAGATAATTGTCAATCAATCTGGGTGTTATAAATGATTTAGGTGTGTATTAAGATACTAAATGAACTATTTCATATTATCTACTACACTTTTAATGACGGGTGGCAGTCGTTTCACTATTTAGACGTTTCGCTATTGGATGTTTCCTATCAAGACGTTTCACTAATATTTGGTAGTGAAACGTCCAAGCAATGTTAATCTGCATTTTGTTCATATATTACTATAAATTATCAGCCTTTTATAAATCTGATAGTTTTTAAATGAATTTAATCCTTGTATAATAGGGAACTTCGGTATGACGTCATAGCCCAATAGCCAATAAAAATGGTTGGCGTTGAATCGCCTCGCTCTATTTAATTTATGTAAATATTGCCCAATCTAAATCACCTTTTTCGCTTTACTTGAGGAAAAAGGTATCAAAACAATACATTTTTGAAAAGTAAATCATTCGAACTTTTCAGAAAACATGTTTATAAAGAAAATAACACGAATTTAGAATTAATAACCATGCTTTGAAAACACCACTATCAAAAAGGAATAACATCGATTTGGTTGATTTTTTGCAAACATTTATCATTTTCACCGCTGATTTATCTTGATTTTATCTGATCCTGATTTTTTTTTCTTTAATATCTTATTATTATAAGAAAAATAGGTTTATGTTTTGTTTGTTTATGCGAACAAAATCGTTCGGTAAATCGGCATTGATAGTCTTTCCCAATCACTCAAAATTTAGCCATTATATATCCAAACAATATCTTTCACACTATTACAAAATATTTCGGCATGTTACAATTTTCCTTAGATGCCTAATGACATTCCCTAATAAGGAAATATTGATTCTTGAATGACAAGTGGTGTCATTATCGATTATTTGTTAGACAAACCCTTTCACCTTGTTGAAAACAGTGAAAAGGTATTCAATTTGGGCTAATTGACCTGTTTAAATACAAAGTGTTCAAACTGAAGGTTTTTTATGGTACTAAGAATGTTCCATGACCGACTGACGTATGAATTCAAAGTCGGCTAGTAAGACAGGCGGACGGACAAACAGACGGACAAACAGACGGACGGACGAACAAACTAACGAACGAAATTACAAACAAACGAATGGACGGAAGGACGGACGGATGGACGGACAGATGGATGGATGGACGGATAGAAGGACGGATGGATTGATGTATGGAAGGACGGATGGTGGATTGATTGATTGATTGCATGGAGTTTAACGTCGCTTTCAACATTATTTCAGTCAAGTTATATCGCGGCGGTTGGAGCACCTAACAATGGATTCCTGGTATTTCTCTTACCAGTACAACCATCACATTCTTTCCAAGCCTCCAGCTGCTATCACACATAGGTCTACGATTTATCAACCCATTGGTGAGAGACGAATAGTCGGAAAGAATGAGTGCCGCCGTCGGGGATCGAACCCGGGACCTGTTAATTGACAGTCCGACGCGCTACCAACTGCGCTATGACGGCGGCGACGGACGGATGTATGGACGGACGGACGGACGGACGGACGGACGGACGGACGGACGAACGAACGAACGCACGCACGCACGCACGAACGAACGAATGAATGAATGAATTTGATTTTATCATTTCGAAAACATTTTTATCATTTGCAGTGGTGGATACTGGATTCCTGTAAAGAGGTTTGGAACTTAAAATATAGATGGTGCCTTTTCCTATAAGTGCCCAGTTTTAATTGAATTTCTCTATGATAATTTAATGACACATCTTCGACCCCTCACTGCAATCCCCCTCAGGATCCCTCAATAATTTGATTGGTTGAAATTCTACACTTCTGCTAATTATTACAAAGATTACAAAAAGTATGTGTTTGAGTGACTGTAATAGTTCTATAATATCAACGAGATGGCCTTCGGAGGATTGTAATCAGTCAAATTTTGCAATTCTATAGTTGCAATGTTTTGAAGCATGTGGAATATTTTGACTTTTTATATGACAGCATGTTATTTCTATGTCTGATTAAGCATAATATTTGATGTATAAACCAAGCTTTCACACATCGGGCTCAAAGACTAGTTGTATCATACTGAAAGCAACCAATCAGTGGCGAATGACATGGCTTGATTGATGCAGATCAAAGAAAATTAGGAATGTGGTATAAAACGTTGCGTAAGTAAGGGCGATCTTAATGACCCGTGCACGTGTGTGGGATAAGCGGCTACCGTTTTATGACATTGACAATATTGATTGGCGCATCCGGTTATGGTCAGATCAAAGAGATTCGCCGTGTAGTATAGATCATTGGGTTAGGAATGACAATCTGTATGACACATGTTTGTGTGATGAGTGCCGATAATGTTTTTCATGTCCCATAATGTAAACTCTCTGTTAGGGTTTTTGTACCTAACAGTATGTGTTCGAAAAGCAGTTTCATCCGAATATCTTGGATTTGCAACGTTCGCTTATTATCTAACATGACCTTAATTTCTAAACGTGTGTGTGTTTTCATTTTTATCAATTGGATTTAATATTTAGATAGCTTTGGAAGATTCTCAATATTCCTAGGTTAAAATGACTGGATTTATGTTGTAAAGACCATTAAGGATAAATACAAAACTTAAATCTAAGTTTGGATGTTCTGAGACGGGATGAATATCGTTACTGAGATAAAAAAAAAAAACAACAACAAAAAACAGCATTGAAATTCAAACTAACATATTTCATTGCTGTGTGGCCAAAAATGACGTAATTACAGCTTTATTCGTGTCCCATTTCCGACACTTTGGTTGCTCAACTACGAATCATTTGGATTCGTATGACTCTCCGGGTGGTTATATTTCGACTCAAATTATTCGTTTCAAAGACATTGTCACATGATGACAACTGCATAACCAGAAGAATGGGTGATTTATCTACATTTTGACACCTTCATCACTTGGAATAAATCATATCAAATGTATAATTTTACTATCTGAAAATTGGATTTTTTGCTCTTTGTGTATGTAAAAATGGTTGGAAACGCCAACCACTCATATTTTGATGACGTCATCACTACCTGTGCCGAAGTCCCCTATACTCTATGAAGAGATACACATATGGGCACACACATCCAAGTTCTTACAACTTGGATTAATCCTTCTCGATTCTGCTTCCTGGAAAATTCACCAGTACTCGCCCCGAATGTATGGGCCAATGAAAGAACCAAGAACCAGGGGAGTTGAAATCAGGACCTTTGGGTCAAGAGGCCGACGCTCTACATCTAGACCAAGGACTCTGAAATTAAGCACACATCCAATAAGATATACAATTAAGCATAAAATATATAAATAGAATACTTGATTGCTTACTATTCTAATTTAAACTTGTTTCTTTTCGGCGCTAATGAACCCGTCCTACATGTATTCTTCACCGTTTTGTAATTTTCACGCAGACGCCTAGATCACACTGCTTGCATATTTCCACATTTTCAACGTCTAAAAGCTATCACCGCACCTGAAAACACAAAGAAACATATCAAATACAAGTGCAAATTTATATCTTACAAATATCACATGCGATAAATTGGAAATTTCCTCAGTTGTTTACAAACATTGCATAATGAAAGTTACCGGAAGTTGAACCTACTTCTGTAATGTCCAGCTAAATTATGTTTCATCGTTAAATACTTGCCATTAAAATTTTGCCAATTACGTTTTCTCAAATATTCATTCAAATCATTTCTTCCGGTGAAAGAGCCATAGAAATAAATAATATAATGAAAATTAATGAATAGATATTAAATTGATTAATATCATTTTTTATTTAAAATGTACATCAGTGATTTGACAGATGGCGGGAAATGTGATATGTGAAAAGTGACGTTATTCATGTTCTGAAAAATCCCCCTTAGTATGATGTTCTCATTTCTATCAAATGCAAGATATTTTAATGTAACGTCACCCTTTAAAAGCGTTTAGCCGTCATTTTTAATTTTAAATCAATGGTTTACTCGTAGCTGCAATAATGTACCCCTCTCTCTGATAGAATAGAATAGAATAGAATAGAATATGTTTTATTTTCCAATCAAGGGTCATTTACATGACATGATAATCACAGCATAAAAAACATAACAACAACTGTTTAACAAAATCAAAGGATAAAAGAGGACATTAAAGTAAATAAGGCTTCATTCAGTTCATCTTCAAAACATGAAATTAGGAATAATAACCACAAATGAAAATGTAACAAAATTCGATAATGCCCTATTGCCTCACAACGAGAATTTGTCATCATAACTTCAAAACTTCCCAAACGTCAAAATTAGAGAATTGTGCATTATATATAACATAAGTTATTGTTTCTAAATGAGAAAATGCTGATGATCAGCATTTTCTTCTTTTAGGTGTCTTCTATGGGAATGATTTACATCACGAGTTTTCATAGAAGGGTGCATCATCAAAACCTGACCAACCCATCAATTGATAATACGTATTTATCTTGGAATATATTTCAGACGGATGATGTTGTGATCCAATAGTGGCAATTTAGAGCAAGAAAATACAATTCTATACATAACAATTAAGTGTTCTCTACATTCAACAATTCATCAAGGTCTAACAAATAAAGCAGCTAGGTCTAAAGTACTCCAATTATGTAGAGTTTATTACAGATGCTCTTTGATTATATATGTCAAACAGGAAGTCAGAGAAACGTAATAAGACATTAGAGTCTTCTGATGACATCAGCCAAATGAATTTCTGATGGTTCGATAGAGTTTTGAAATTTTTATTATTCTTTTCGATATCGTTAAAAAAGCATTTTCTTTGGGTATCGAATAATGTGCAGCACATTGAAAAGTGTATTTCATCCTCTACCGATTTTGAGGAACATAGATCACAGAAACGTTGATCAGATGGAATTTTCTTATACCTACCAGTTTCAATATTTAACCTATGAGCACTTATACGGAATTTGGTGAAAAAAGCTCTAATATCACTATTTTTTATCAATGATAAGTATGGTTCTCTGCAAAATCGTTTTTTGAATAACGAATATGTCCTTAACTTACCATTAACATTTTCAATACATGTATACCAGTCATTCTTATAAAGCTGAATCAGTTTGCTTTTGATATTACTAACAAAGTCTTTTTTATAACAGTCTTTCTCAGATGCGCCCACCTGTTTAAATACATGTTGTACACTAGCAGCCCAGCTTGGTCTATTGCTTATGTATAAAGAAGTACTTTCACGAAAGGCAGCGGTCAGTAAGGAGCTGACATTTTCATTTGCTAACCTCTGATAGAATTTGACTGTATTGCAGATAACATCAATACAAATTGGGTATCTGCCAAGATCTCCTGCGACTGCTGCATTAGACAATTTTTTGTGAACCCCTAAAAGGTATTTAAGTAATTTATTGTGTAATTTGTCACATTGCAGGTTACTGAATGATTTCAGTAAGGTGTAATTTGGTTTTTTAAATACTGCATTATTCAGACTTGCAGTTCCCCATATTTCACTGCCATACAAAAGAATGGGCTTTATTGTGTGATCAAACAGGTGTATAATTGTATCAATTTTATATTGCAGTTGACCGAATATTTTTCTTAGTTTAAAATAGGCTTTGAGAGCTCTTTGGTGCAAATCGTGCTGACATAAACTAAATGATCCTGATGATGAGAAAATAATGCCAAGATACTTGTAAGTTGTTGAATGTTTAATTTCAGTTCCATTGTAGAAGTATGACTCCTGTGATAACCTACCACTCTTGCAAAATGTGACTATATTTGTTTTTTTGATATTTACCGTTAAACCATTATTTTCACAATATGTGGCTAGTTTATTAATACATCTTTGTAATCCGCCTGGAGAAGTCGACAGAAGTAAAAGATCATCAGCATAGAGCAAACAACTGAATTTTTTCTCACATAATTGTACTTGGTCATCAGAGCTATCAAATATGGATGGCAGATCATTTATAAATAATTTAAAGAGGTTTGGACTTAGATTATCTCCCTGACGTACTCCAATTCTAGGGCAAAATGCTTCCGAGAGCTTTTTATCTATTTTTATATGTGTAGAGTTTTCTTTGTACATATCTTTAATGATATTATAATAAGGACCATTTATTCCAATAGTACATAGTTTATGGAATAAGATGGAATGCATGACAGTATCAAAAGCCTTGGCAAAGTCAACAAAACAGGTATATAATTTGGCTCCTTTGCTAAAGACTTTATCTATTAAGGCTCGCAATACAAACATATGATCTGAAGTTCTGGATTTGGGCTGAAAGCCAATTTGTGCTTCATTTATTATACCATTATCGATAAACTTCTGAAGTCTGTTATTAAGAATACTGTTAAATACTTTTGAAATACAAGGCATTACTGATATACCCCGGTAGTTGTTTGGATCATTTGGATTTCCAGATTTAAATAAGGGTTTTATATAACCTGTCTTCCATTGTGAGGGATATACACCTCCAGACAATATTTTATTGAATATTTTCAAAAGACAAGGAATTAGAGTAGTTTGTCCCGCCTTAAGCATCTCATTACTAATAGAGTCAAGACCGAAGGACTTTTTGTTTTTTAATGAATTTATAGATTTGTTTACTTCCTTTTCTGTTATTCTGTAATCTAATTCAGAGAAGGTTTTAGTTTTTTCTAAGTTACTTAAAAGATGTTGGTATTTAGCATCTAAATCTTTAAATTCTGTTTTGATACTAAATAAGTTTGTAAAATGCTTAACCCACACATCTGAAGATACTTTACTAGCTGGATCCGACTTATGTTCCTCATCTTTGAGGTCGTTTACTAGTTTCCAGTATTCAGCAGGATCATCAACCAAAAGATTATCTAACTTTGACAAGAGTGTTTGTCTAAAGATGTTGCATTTTTTCTTGCAACACTTTTTATACAACTTCCTGTATTTGTAAAACGAACCCTTTAAAATATTGTTGTATGGGTCTTTAGAGTAAAGGTAACTTTTACGTAATAATTCTTTTCTCATTACATTAAGATCTGTATCAAACCATTTTTTATGTTGAATTTTTTTCTTGATTTTAAAATGTTTTTTCTTCTTAAGTGTTTGATTGCATACATTATACATGATATCATTGAAATTATTCACCATATCATTGACATTATCAAAATTAATATTCTGGAATAATTCCAACTTACGACTGGTATCTTTACTCTGAAAAGCTATTTGAAAGTCAAATTTAGATGTTTCATTCCATTGCCAGGATATCGGCATATCCAACAAAACGCTGTTCTTTAATGGATTACATTTAAATTTTGCTTGTAATTTCAATGTCAGTTTGGCATGATCACTCAGGTGTGGTATGTGATTGTGGACTTGAAAAAATAGTATCTGGTCGAAAAAATTGTCGCTTATTATAGCATAATCCACAACACTATTGCCATTATATTGAAAACAGGTTGGTTTTCCAAAACAGTCTCCTAAGGTCCGCCCATTAGCTATTATTAGATTAGAGGCCATACAAAGTTCTATCAGTTCTTTGCCTCTAGTATTACATACAGTATCTTTGCTCTTTCTGTCATGAAAGTTACCAATGTTTCCAGAAAATTCAGGAGATGGAAGATGAGAACTGTTACAATCTAGTAGGTCATTTTCTGTGCCTGTCCTTGCATTTGTGTCACCAAATAACATGATATTACCTAGTAAAGCATAGCTGCAAATATCCTTTTCCAATATCGATATTATATCTAGGTTATGTCTAAGAGTGTATGATGAGTTTGCAGGTGCTATGTATGTGAAACAGATAAACAGGTCTTTCTCGAATGAGAAGAATTCTTTTGACAATTTAAGCCATTGAATTTCAGAAGAAGTGTTTTCAAGTAGTGTTATTCCTGCTTTTATACTTGGTTTTATTAAAATGAGCATGCCTCCTGAAACTGGAAAATTCTTTTCAGAAGGTCTATAGATGGGAAAAGATTCATAGTTATCTAAAGTGATGATTTGATCCTTACTACATTTTGTTTCCTGAAGACAGAATAAGTCATATCCTTTCAGGGTATCTTGAAAGTCATTTTCTGATGTTTTATTTGTTAGACCGTTGATGTTCCAGCAACCTATTCGTATAAAATTATGTGTAGTATTCATTTGATGTTTAAGAGGCTTCCGGCAGTTTTAACAGGATTTTTGTCACATATATCATTAACATAAACAAGGTGTTAACTATATATATTCCTTCTTTTTTTCTAAGTTAAAATGAACTTTCCTAACACCATATTTATCATAAAGATAACCACAATATATATATTTTTGTAACATATAGGTATACTCCAATTATCATTGTTATCATTTATTATTATCATTTATTGGTCCGTGCTGGTATAAGTGGACAATCAGTAATTTGTTTTCATAGATTTTTGAATACTATTTTAATTCTTTCCCAAACGACAAAATTTTTAGGGTCATCCACTTCAAAAACTGTCTTAAAAGACAAAATGGATCTTATGAAAGATAGAATTTATGTAAAATATTGCAAAAGGAGAGACTGCTGGTTATGAGCAGTCTCTTCCCCCGTGTCAATGCTTTCCCAAGCCTTTTCTATTTGGGACGTCAAAACTTGGTTTTGTTTGGGAAATGGTTCAAGAGACCATTCCAAAGGAAACTGAATGCTGAAAATCAACACTCCATGACTCCTTCGAAATGCTCTCTCTACTCTTTGTCGAAAATATTACAAGGAATACCGGTAAGAGATTTTCTAGGAGGGGTATATACCCTCTCTCCACCAGCCAGTTTAACCCATCTTCAAACAACAAAATTTTCTGACCGGTCCTAATTCAAAGACGTTGCAGACAACAAATTCAAGTCAATGAATGTTAAACTTTTTTGTCAATTTGTGAAGAAAACATAGTGGGAAACGAAGAAAAAAATTGCTTGTCATAACCTTTTTTTTTTTTTTTTTTTTTTTTTCCATTTCACACAATGTCTTCCAAAGCCATTATCTTTTAGGGAGTAAAAAAGAGTCATTGTGTGGTAATGGGTTAAAGTGGATACACACAAAACATATTGTTTGTTTGTAAAGTAGGGACATTCATATATACATTATAGCACAGAGCATATGAGACAAAGGGGGAAAATCACAGTAAATGATCGGTCCATTACTTTAAAGCTGAAATACAGATGAAAAAAAAAAAAAAAAAAAAAAAGCTTGCATAAAACCATAGAAAAACATTGAGACAACAGGAGAAAATGCAAGTTATCAGCACTTTCTACCCCAGTCCAAATGCTCTGATATGTCTGATATGCTGCCGGTCGAGGCAAAAGGCATCAGACTGTCAAAAGGGATGGGGGTACGTTATCGCAACTAGTTTACTCGTACAAATGTGAGAAAAGGAATAAAATGCACAGCAAAATTTATTTTCAGTCTTTGCAATAAGACAGTTGTCATGTCAGTTTAGTGTAAGATAGTTTCAAGGTTACAGGTCAAGGCCAAATCCTTGATTTACTTGTTCAGAGCATAGCTCATATCATGTGACTGATCTGAAAAATATTCTGCGGACCTGTATTTGAAATAAATGTGTGTATAAATGGTTTACAGTCAAAACGGTCCAAAGTCAAAACAGCCCAGAGTCAAAACGGCCCGTAATTTGGTCAAAACGGCCCAAACCAGTTTTGAGAATTGGTCAAAACGGCCCAAAAGTGATTTTGTCTTATTTCCGTATTTCCGATTGTCCTATTTTAGTCTCTTTTTTGTAAATATATTTTTTTCGTGAAGTTTGAAACTTGTATTCTTCTATGCAAATATTACATACTTTTAACGTATAGAGGCTTCAATATAGTATTTAAGAAATGTGCGAAATGGCATTGAAAAAGTGGACATCGATTAACAACCTTTTTCGTGGATTATTGGATTGGGTGTGAATTTTTAACCACACTAAAGTCCTGAATTCATTCCATTGAGAATTAATTAATGGACTAGGATATTTATCAATAATATAGACCTTTTAAAGGTTTATCAAGAGTCCACTTTAAATTGATATTCAAAGACAGACAGTTCATATAATATCAAAGGATTTACATAAGTTTGTTTGTCGTAGATCTGACAAGTTTGGCCGGTATAAATTTTGGGAGATGTCGAAAATTATGTATATTTGATTTGTCTTCATTAAAAAACCTTTGTGTAATTTTTTAGTTCCACTGTCTAAAAGCCACTGGGGCTATTGTCATGGCGTTTTGTCCGTCCGTCCGGTCGTAAACTTTTTCTTTAAAAATCTTCTCCTCAGAAACTACTGGATGAATTTCAACCAAACTTCACAGGAATGATCCCTGAGTGACCCTCTTTCAAAGTTGTTCAAGAAATTTTGATTCAATGAAAACACAGATTTAATGGGCGTGGATAATTTCCAAATATGGTAAAAAGTGAGTTTTCTCAGCATCTTTTTGATGGATACCAATGAAATTTTACACGAATTATCCTTGTGTGACCCTTTATCAGTCTCTATAAGATTTTTGAGATTGGATGAAAAACATGCATTTTATGGGCGGAGGTCATTTCTCTAAATGTTATATAGTGGAAACTTTGGAAATCATTTTCTCAGAATGTAAGTGATGGATATCAACCAAATTTCACTGGAATGATCCTTGAGTAACCCTTTACCAGTCTACCAAAAATTATAGTGATCGGATGAAAATTATATATATTTTGGATGGAGGTCATTTCTCTATATGTTATATAGTTGAAACTTTGAAAATCATTTTCTCAGATTCTAACCAATGGATATCAACCAAATTTCAATGCAGTGATTCTTGAGTGACCCTCTATCAGTCTACCAAAAATTATTGTGATCGGATAAAAAATATATATGTATTTTATGGGCGGAGATCATTTCTCTATGTGTTATATTGTAGAAATTTTGGAAAGCATTTTCTCAGAATCTAAATGATGGATATTAACCGAATTTCACTGGAAAAATCCTTGAGTGACCCTTAATCAGTCTACCAAAAATTATTGTGATCGGATGAAAAATATGTATTTTATGGGCGGAGGTCATTATTCTATGTGTTAAATAGTTGAAACTTTGAAAATCATTTTTACCAATTAAATTTTACATGAAATATCCTTGAGTGACCGTTTATCTGTCTACAAAAAATTATTGTGATTTGTTGGAAAATATGCATTTTATGGATGTCATTTCTCTATATGTTATATAGATGAAACTTTGAAAATCATTTTCAACATCAGTAGAATCTAAAATATCTAAAAGTCTAGTCAAAACTTTAATTGCTTTACAAGAATTTCAAGCCCATAGAGTGACTCAAGCCATTCATGACTTTCTAGTTTTATTAATTTATAAGGTCCCCATTTTTTTTTAAAGATTATCCAAAGAAATTAAATAGAACATGACAAAAATTCAATGAGTGATAACTTTAACAAAAACCAGCGACGGTGTATCATTTATCTAACTCAATTGGAAATACATGTGTAAAGCCTATGTTACAAAAATCTTGATATAAAATAAAGAATTCTGTTGTTGGTATAACTACACAAATTTTCGATTATTTCTTTATTTGTTGTTATTTGTTCTATTTGGGCCGTTTTGACCAAATAGCAAAACTGCTTTGGGCCGTTTTGACCAAATTACGGGCCGTTTTGACCGAAATACGGGCCGTTTTGACTCTGGGCCATTTTGACTTTGGGCCGTTTTGACCTGCACCTGTATAAATAGTTCTAAGGTGTTATGCTAGCTTCTTTTTAGCTCGCCAGAGACGAAAGTCTCAGAGAAGCTATTGTCATACCCTTGGATATCAGTATCAGCGTCTGCATAAGGTTTAAACTTTTTTATTTCTATCAATATTTATCTTCAAGGTTTCACATATTTTAAAGAACACTGATCAGGGGGTAAAGGCTTTAATATAAGAAGACCAATGTCCTTGTCAAAATGACCTTGAGAGTGTGACCTTGACCCTTTTATAACATTAAAAGACTCTAACCAAAAGACTTTAACCTTGCTTATGTTTTCTGAGTGCTTTAAAGCCCTTTGTCTAGGGACATCATAACTTCATAATCACACTCACAAAGTAAAAGGCTTTCACTAGAGACCAAGGTTCTTGGCAATTCATCCTTGACCTTTTATCATCATTATGGACTTAAAAAAATTAAGTAAAAAAAAAACCCTGCTTGGTTATATTTTCTAAATGCTTTCACTTGGGAACATTATTACTTCATGATCACACTCAGTGACTCACCAGATAAAAGGCTTTTAACAGGGGACCAAGGTCCTTGACAATTTCAACTTGACCTTATATGGATTTAGAAAAACTATAACCAAAAAACTTGAAACAAAAAACTTGAACCAAAATACTTTAACCTTACTTCTGAATCCTTTCAATTCGGAACATCATTACTTCATACTACACACTCAGCGGGTAATAGACTTTCACCAGGGACCAAGGTCCTTGACAATTTGATCTTGACCTTAACCTTTTTAGCTCGACTATTCGAAGAATAGGGGGGCTATTCCAGTCACCCGGGCATTGGCGTAATGCTTTGGTTAAGTTTTTACGTGCAAGTGTTTAAAATCTCTGTTTCTATTAAAGCTATTGCTTTGAAAATTTGCACATGCTTCTGTGACCATTATATCAGCATCTAGACAAAGATTCATTACTCGGATATTGAATTAAGTGGAATTTTAACCCTTTTCAGACTTAGAAATCTTGGTTAAGTTTTTATGGCAAATGTTGTTTATCTGTAATATCTCTATTTCTACTAAAGCTATTGCTTTGAAACTCTGCACATGCTTCTGTGACCATAATATCAGCATCTAGACAAAGATTCATTACTCTGATATTGAATTTAGTGGAATTTTAACCCTTTTCGGACTTAGAAATCTTGGTTAAGTTTTTGCGTGCAAATGTTGTACATTGTATATCAGTTATAGCTCTATTACTACCTAGCCTTTTGCTTGGAAACTCTACACATGCTTTTGTTACCATGATATCAGCCTCTTGACAAAGATTTATTACTCTGATATTGAATTAAGTGGAATTTTAACCTTTTTCAGACTCAGAAATTCTTGGTTAAGTTTTTACGTGCAAATGTTGTACATCAGTTATATCTCTAATTCTATTAAAGCGATTGCTTTCAAATTTTGCACATGCTTCAATGATCATAACAACAGCCTCTTGATAAAGATTCAATTCTCTGATATTGAATTTAGTGGATTTTTAACCCTTTTTGGACTTAGAAATTCTTGGTTAAGTTTTTACGTGCAAATGTTGTATTTCTGTAATATCTGTATTTCTTCTATAGCTGTTGCTTGGAAACTTTACACATGCTTCTTTGACCATAATATTAGCCCACAGAAAAAGATTCATTACTCTGATATTTAATTTAGTGGAATTTTAATCCTTTTCGGCCTTAAAAATCTTGGTTATGTTTTCATGAGCAACTGTTTTATGTTAGTTGTATCTCTGTTCCTACTAAAACTATTGCTTTGAAACTCTGCCCATGCTTCTGTGACCATTATATCAGCCTCTAGACAAAGATTCTTTTCTCTTGACTTTCATTTTATTGAATTTCCAATGTCGATATTGATTTGCTGTTACTATCAAGCACTAGGAATAGTCGAGCTTCGCTGTCCTCTGACAGCTCTTGTTGTTCTTCCTTGCAATTGATTTATAAATATTCATAAAATAACCTTTTCTTTCAATTATGACAGTGAACAAATCACTTTTTTTCTTTCTATCAAGTTACATAAATGAAAGAAATAAGTTGTTTGGTTAATTCCCTTTCACTGAATTGATAATTTTTCTCAAAACTGGGCATATTTGATAATCTGATGAGGGAGCCTCGACTATCAGCATATCAGAGAGAGGGGTACATTATTGCAGCTAACATACCCATGCACCCATCCTGGCCTTGAGAGCATATAGAGAAGAAGCTGTTACTGCTTCATCTGGGAGGATGTTCAACAGTCTGATTCCAGTCGGGAAAAAAAGAGATGTGATATGCATTGATGGTTGTAAACGGTACTAGGAACTGGTATGCTTGTCCTTGTGTCGGCCTAAAGTTGAATGGGTATGCTGCAAGAGTTAATGTCTTCAAGTTGATAGGTGATTCTGTACATCATGGTAGCTTTTGATTGATGGCAACGTTTCCAGAGTGTCTCCCTTCACAGTTGTTCAAGCAGTGAAGTAAAGCTGCAGGACTGTTGGTTGTTTGTACAAAACAGGACAGCTATGCCATGAACCTTTTCAAACTTGTTGTTGTTTTGTTGAATTTTGATTCCAAACCATGGGATTTGTAGCTTGTGGCCTTGATGTCTCTAGGACATTGAGAGCTGCCGTCTTAGTACCGTTGGTAGCTCATCAGATTTTCAATCTAGAGGTCCCGGGTTTGATCCCCAACGGGGGCACTCATCCTTTCCAACTTTTTGTATCCCACAAATGGTACTGAAATTCTTAGACCGACCGTGTGTGGTATGGCAGCTGGAGGCTAACAAAGGATGTAATGGTAGTACTGGTGTAAAAATACCAAGAATCCATCGTTAAGTGCTCCAGCTTCTGTGATATAACTGAAAGATTGATGAAAATTGCATAAATCCCATTCATACAAACAAACAAATCAATGAAAACCAAACAAAATAAATTGTTCTACTCATCTCTCAAATAACTCATTACAGGTGAAGATCAACATTATGGAAGTGTTTGTAAGCACAGTGTTGGGGATATGTGTATGTGCATCCTTGAGTCTTGCTTTGATCAACTGTGTGTAAGTATATTTATTTTATCTTATAACTATACAAATATCCATATGATAACATCCCAAATGATATTTTTTATGATATCACATAGTTATTTTTAGAACAATGATATAATGCGGTTATTTTTAGAAACTTGCTTTTCTGTAAGAAACATCTACGAAAATAAGGCAAATAAATAAAGGTTATAAGATAAATATAATACATACTTAGTGTATTGTATGAAAAAAATATCTAACTCAGTTGTGAGAATCGATAATTGTCTCGGCAGAGCCTCGGCAATTTTCAATTCTCTCAACCTCGTTAGATATTTTTTCTCATATAATACACTAAGTACATATTTTACATATCCCTCTCGTAATGTTCGTCACATATTCCTGTAAAAAATTTTATACACCAGTCAAAAGACAGAACACACATATTATGTGATCACATGTGGTGTCCCTGCAGGGCGGCATGCGCTTTTTTTGTCAGGAGAATAACTTTGTCACCTTATGTGATATCACATGGATAATTTTAGAACAATGACATAATTCGGTTATTTTTAGAAACTTGCAATTCTGTTAGAAACATGGATGAAAAAGGCAAATAGATGTTATAAGATAAATATAATACATACTTTATGTATTGTATGAAAAAATATCTAACTCAGTTGTGGGAATATGGCAGAGCCTCAACAATAATTAATTCCCCCAATGTTTATCTAATGTTTAATCTTTATCAAAAAACTGACTCTCTATGAAGCGTCTTTTCCACTTAAGAAAATGAAATATTTGGCGTACAAATAAAGATTAAGTTTTTCTATGTGTGCACCCAATTTTAACAGCGGCTTGGATTTCTTCTGCAAACTTCCACCAAATTGTGCCAATGCCTGCGTATGTGTTCATGTAAAATGTTTCAAAAAGTTTGGTTTGAAAGTGAGAAAGAGGTGGTGTAGACTAAAATCAGACTTCACATAATATTATGTGCAGGCTGATGTTTGTCTACAGCTCCTGCCACAGCAGGAATATTCTGGGTTCAGTATGACAAGGGATAAATACTATAAAGAAACTTTGAATTTCCTTTTGCACTATTTTCAGGAGATGCAGAAAAAGGCTAACAGAAGAAGAGCTACAACAGAAATATTTTGAAAAGTTTCGCAAGAAGCATATGAGCACAAGAGATCGTGTTTTAACAAATCGAGTTGATGTTATACGCCCAAGATCGGACAGCCAGGTAAAATCAGGTTTCATAGCAAAACTGTTGTAAGTGTTTATATAATTATTGGCACACCTGGTGAAAGCCAGGGACATATGTGATCACCTGTGGCATCCAGTGAGATGCGTCTGGCTTTTTGGCAGACTCCTCTTCTTTGTCCTTAGTATAACTCTGTCATCTTATATCCAATTCACTAGAAGCTTTGCAGTTTTATACCTCTCGAATTATGGAGTGCTGTAGCCAAGAACCATAAATGTACCCAGCTTAATTTCTCAGCTCTTTCCCTTTGTTGTTTTCATACTTGGACATACAGCAATACCACCTTTTATACTGATACTTCAAATGCCCTTAAATGGAATCGACTTAATTGTATTCTTGGCTTGTGCTAGCTTTTTAAATTTGGGAGTCATTGACCCCTTGACCATAAAAGTCTGGGGGTCAAAACTGGTTTTGTAGGGGTAAAAAAAGTGCAAAACATGAGAACTTGTCAGTCCTTTAAGTAATCTATAAAACTGAAACGCACAAACAATAAAGTGTATGAAGGAAGCAATATTGCTTAAGCTGCACCGCTGAAAATTCAATTGGTCAAAATGATCCCTGCAGGAAATTTTATAGGGTCAATATGGGATTTTTTGGGAGTCAAAACCATGGTTTAAAGGGTTAACCTCTAGCCCTGGTATTTTTATTATCAGTTGTGTAGGTTTGTGGATGCCTGCAAGTCAATGATTAGTGCCAATAAACAGAACCACATTCACTCACATATTTTGCCCCACTTTTACAGGTTGTTATTCAGGGCTTGTGTTTGACCCTTATTCAAGGTTTTAACCCCCCCAAATATGAACACATCCCATTTTGACGACTATATTTTTCTGTCAGGAGAGTCATTTTGACTCCTAAAATTTTCATCTTCATATTGCTTCAAATTATGAATTTATTAGAAATAACTGTCTCTTTGATATCTTTATAAGAGATTCATATTTCATATGAATCTCTTATTAAGTGAAAAAAGGAGACATTCAAAGAAGTCAATAAGCATAACCAAGAATTATTTGCCTATTACGATCACCTTTTTAGCTCGCCTGAGCACATCGTGCTCAAGGTGAGCTTTTGTGATCATTGAATCTCCATCGTCCATCGTGCCTCTTGCGTCGTCTGTCGTCATGCGTCAACAATTTAAGTGTTTACACTCTAGAGGCCACAAAAATGATCCAATCTTCATGAAACTTGGTCAGAATGTTGGTAAGGTCACAAGGATGAACCCTATTGAAAATGGGAAGGATCCATGCCATATCACGAGAAAAAGGGCCTTAATGACAATTTTCTTGTTTACACTCTAGAGGCCACAAATATGGCCCAATCTTCATGAAACTTGGTCAGAATGTTGGTAAGGTCACAATGATGAACCCTATTGAAAATGGGAAGGATCCATGCCATATCAAGGGAAAAGGGGCCTTAATGACAATTTTCTTGTTTACACTCTAGTGGCCACAAATATGGCCCAATCTTCATGAAACTTGGTCAGAATGTTTTTTGGGTCTCAAAGATGAACCCTATTGAAAATGGGAAGGATCCATGCCATATCACGGGAAAAGGGGCCTTAATGACATTTTTTTTGTTTACACTCAAGAAGCCACAAATATGGTCCAATCATCATGAAACATAGTCAGAATGTTTGTTAGTTATGAGGATGAACCCTATTGAAAATGGGAAGGATCCATGATATATCACAGGAAAAGGGGCCTTAATGACAATTTTTTTTTTGTTTACACTCTAGTAGCCACAAATATGGTCCAATCATCACGAAACTTGGCCAGAATGTTTGTTAGGTTATGAGGATGAACTCTTTTGAAAATGGGAAGGATCCTTGCCATATCACGGGAAAAGGGGCCATAATGACAATTTTCTTTTAAGAGCTTCAGATGCCACAAATATCGTCCAATCTTCATTTAACTTGGTCCAAATGTTTGCCAGGTCACAAGAATGAACTCTGTCGAAAACGGAAAGGATTCATGCCATATCACAGGAAAAGGAGTCTTAATGATAATTTACTTGAAATAACTCTAATGGCCACAAATATGGCCCAAACTTAGTGAAACTTGGTTTTATGTAGAAATTATCTTCTTTATGACATCTGCCTTTTTACTTGATGTGATGTCAAAGTGATAAAAGAGAGTCAGGTGAGCGATCTAGGACCATCATGGTCCTCTTGTTCTATTAGTTTGACCCCTTGAGTAGCAGTTTTGACTCCTGAAGATTCACAGTCAAGGGGTCAATGACTCCTGAAGTTGAATAGCAAGCACAAGCTCTTATTGTCGTTCAAGTGCATGTATAATTAAAGATCTGTGTATTTATCTGATACATTGAAAATAATCACCCTGGGTAAGAGGTACATGTATTTCAATCAACTGAGGACCAATGTTTCAGCTTTTCAGCATCATAATGATTGTGGTAGAGTTCATGCATGCTGTATGATATATTTAGCTTAATTTTTCTATTGAAATACATGTAATTTTTGTCCCACTAATGGGTAGATAATTGTAGACCTGTGTTGTTGGTGTTGGTGTAAAACCCCACTTAAACAAACGAAGTCATCTATTGAAAAATGTTTTCAATTCCTTACAAAGGTGACCAGAAAATCTTATAAATGAATAAAGTATAAAATTTGTGTTCATATAATACCAGAAGAATTGATTTACAACAAATAAACTCAGCCAAGTCACAGTTTAGTAAATTGCTAATTGCATATTATTCTTGTTCAATAGATCAATAGATGGGGTGATTTTTGACATCTCATCATATTTTGTCAGCACAAAACTATAAATACAGGGATAATTCTGGCTCAGAATAGCATGTGCAAAAAATATCTTGTTTAGCTGAATCTAATGAGAAATTAAGAATTTTTGGTGAGAAATTTTAACAAATCAATGGCTCAGCGTGAAACAGTTGTAACTGCCTATATGATTATAGGCAGTTATGACTGTTTTGCACTGAGCCAAAAAATCCTTCACTAAATTACATGTTGCTTTTAGATTTTTCTCTCATTAAGGCAATTTCAATGAGATTTCTGGCAGAAAAAAAAGAGAAAATCTCAATATCTAAACCAAAAATGATCCCTATAGATGTGTAAGGCACTAATAGTAGTTGTGTACTGAACCCTCACTATTTCCTATATACAGGTTTCCAGTATGTCATGTGACAAGGATCCAACCTATCAAACAATCAGGTCAGTGGATTCCACAGGCTCGCAGAAATCTGGTATGTATTATTCCTGTTTCTTCATTTTTTCCGTTGATTATCAAAAAATACCAGAAGAAAATCAATAAATAATCTGTCAATCAGTGAAATGTCTGAATATCTAATATTCTGCTTTCATTCATTAAATCCATTCAGGGCCCTTGGCGCACATGCCAAGTTTCAAAAGAGCAACCTTTACTATCGAGGGGGAGTACTAGATACATTTTGTGCAAATTATGCCCCTTTTGTGACTTAAGGTACCCCGACACAATTTGACACTTGTTCCAATCTTTATTAAATTGATATATTTTTGTAGAGTGTACCTTTACGATAATTTGACCAAAACATCAACATAGCTTTCCATGCATTTTTCGGAGAAAATTGGAATCTTTGAAACGCCATGTTTTCTTGCAAAAATGCTGAGAAACGGACAATAAGAAGCTGAATGATGACCTTCAATATTAGTGAGTTGGTATACATGATTCATTGCCAATACAACAAATTATAAAATATTGTATAAGTAACATTTACAGGACGAAAATGCAGGAAAAACGTTCTCGAAAAATACTCGTTTATTCACAGAAATCTAATTTTTCTTTTAAAATCAACAAAAATAATACACTTACATTAAATACAGTTGAAAGTATATGATAGAAAATTAGTTTAACATTAGAACATATAGAAAGGTAAAATAGGTGTATCCAGGCATTTTTGGGCACTTTGCTTTCCATGAACCCCCCCCCCCCCCACCCCCAAATTCAGGCGCTCACCTATCTTTCGTATTCTGGTAATAAATATTCATAAGACAAGAGTTTGATAACATTTGCTGTTATACAAAGCATGTATCTCATTGATATTTATGAAACTGCTATTTAAGTTTCAATCACTGATAATCCAGGTGCGTAGGAAGCAATTTAGGGGGATGAGCGGGTGGGTTAGATAGGACTCTTACCTTTGGGGTTCTTCTTTCATTACAAGACAAAATAAGATTTTGATTTCTACACCTGTAATTACTGAGAAGGAAGGGGGCTTCTTGTGCTATATTTTTACCAAGCAAAATACATTATGCAGGAAAAAAATATTTTCTTAATCAGCCCAATCATCATGCATATCAGTCATAAGATGATGCATTTCAGGAAACAAACTTGAAGCGTCCGTGACATACTAAATATCTAAGTGCCATCTGTTGAATTTGCTAGAAAAATTATTCAAATGACAAAATAAGGTTGAAAGGTAATGTAATGGCAGAGAAAGGTCAGGTTATAACATTATCAGAAAAGAAAAACTTGCTTGCAACAAGAATCTTCTCACTTTCCAACAAAATATCCCCATTTTTCATGCATTCGCAATGAAAGAAATAAACGTTCCCCCATTTTAACTCCGTTGGCAATGTTAACTACCAAGTTTTATTCCAATTGACCTTATCGGAACAAGTTCTTGTAACGTTGAAAAGGAAAAGATTCTGGTGAATCGATATTACACAATTTTCAAGAGGGTTTACAATTTAACCTCAGTATAAAATAATTTTCACTTCATTGCAATATGATTATAAAACAAAATAACAATTAAGTTAGAATATCAAAAGGAATGAACCTTCAATATAAAAAAATACAAAAGGGATAAACTTTTATTAAAGGGAGGTAATATGTTGTTGTAAATTCGAGTTAAGTTTTCCAATGGTGTCGGATAGCCTTAAAGAGCTAGATCAAATCTGTTTCTCAATAATAACTTGTACTGGTATATGGATTAAAAATATTTGGCCCAGCTCATGCTAGTGTCTGAAAGTGGGGATTCAATGACCCCTTTACCATGAAATTTTTGGAGTCAAATCTGATTTCAAAGGGGTCAAAACAACAAAGAGAACAAATCATTGATAGGAATTTTGAAGGTTTTGTAAAGATATATTCAGTAATAACTTCATTTGTTAAATTTATGAAAGCTTAGAGGATGCATCATAGAAATTATAAGGGATAAAACTTACTAGTTCTTACACTTAGAATTCTTTTTCAAATGGGGTCACAATGACCTCTTGGGAGAAATTTCTAAGGGTCATATTTTTGGAGGGTCAAACCCAAGCCCTGTTTGACTCATATGCTACTATTATTAAGGTCATCTTTCAAGGTCAAACTTCTCAAAAACTTTACCAAAAACTTTACTTTGTCAATATTTTCATGCCTTTTTTAGGTACAAGCCTAATATTTGGCATGATGATAGATCTAAATGATATGCATCTGCTGAAACCAAAATCAGGGTCACATGACAAGGTCAATGTCATCTGTCAAGGTCAAACTTCTTAAATACTTAACCAAAACTTATAGCAGAATCAGTTTATTCAAGGATATTTTAGATGCCTTTCTCATGATTGGCATGGTCAAAGTTCTCAACGATGTACATGTGTAGGTATCAAGATCAATATCATGTTACATGGTCAAGGTCATCTGTCAAGGTCAACATTTTGAAAAAAAAGTTTTAACAGTGGCATTCATGCTTCACAAACACATCTTGTTAAGTTTAAATATTCGTCTCTGGACAACCATTCTGATATATTTAATATGTTACATATATTAACTATAATTAACATTGATATTCTATATGCAAACTTGATTTATTTCAGATAAATCCACAGTGGATGATCACAGTTTCTTTGATGAGTCATTTCAAACTGTAGTAGAGGTAACACTTTTACATATGAGTTGAAGAACATAACCCCTGGTCAAACTTCTGAATAACTAAATATTGCTAATAACTTTAAACCTTTTTAAAATACAATGCTTGTATTTGCCTTAATCAGTTTCTGATACAAAGGTCAAGGCCATGTTACTATGTCAAGGGCATTTTCAAAGAATCAAAGATTGAAACTTAGAAAAAACAACATATTTTGCCAAACCATTAGTTCTGTAGATTTGATATTTTTATAATTTTGTACATGATATCCATTGGCTTAATAGGATTCAGAAAGTCCTATGTACCAAATTGGTGACCACCCAAAAATATATAGGCGTTGGGGAAACGCTTTATCATACTGACATTCATCCGATCCTGTTGGCAAAGAATGGAGGACAGAGTAATGGTCCCAAGGAATAATTGTAATGATTGCAACATTTATGAATGGTCAATACATCGTAAATTTAGCTTGAAAAAACTCTAGTTATATTATTATGATCATTAAACAACAATATTTTTTGACAGAGAATTTATTTTTATGCCCCCGATAGGGAGGCATCATAAATTTGACTTGTCCGTCTGTCCGTCCGTCCGTCTGTCCGTCCGTCTGTCCGTCCGTCCGTCCGTCATTCCGTCCAAAAACTTTAACATTGGCCATAACTTCCTTATTACTTAACATATTCGCATCATACTTTACCACAACATTCCTTGGTACATTACCTTTCTGTAGGCACATACTTTGGTGACCTTGACCCCTGGATGACCTTGACCTTCAACATAGATTGGCCATAATTTAAAATCAAAGCGGTGTCGGGGGCATTGTCATCTTACAGTGACAGCTCTTGTTTTATTATGCACTGTGTAATCTGCATAATGATAGTTACACCTTTAAAAGTGATGATCCTCTACAAATGATGTTAAAAAATGCCCCTATGAGCCCACATAGGCTTTGCCCAGGCACCCCCTTATTTGAAAATTTTCTACCAATTTATAGTGCCAAAAGGTTTGATATTTTGTATTTGGCAAAATATGACGGTTCTCTGAAAATTTGGTTGAATTAAGGGCCTATGGGCTCATATGAGTTCTGCTACTCAAATGAGCAATACTGGACCATTGTGGTCTTCTTATTTACCATAAGGTCAGCAGTTTGATTAATTGTAGCTGAGTGTTAATCTTAATTCTCTCATTTGCACACACAGCACAAGTACATTGTATTGTCTAGGAAGGAAAAGTGTTCTCGTCTGCAGGTAGAATAGTTTGTGCCAGACATGTCAGTTACAAGAATTATCTTTTAACTATACAAATATCCGTTCTGATAACATCCCATATGATATTTTTTATGTCATCATATTGATATTTTTTTATCAATAACATACTGCGTTAGAAATAATGATGAAAACGAGGAAAATACAGGTTATAAGATAATTGTAATACATACTTAGTGTATTGTATGAGAAAATATATAACTTGGTTGTGGAAATGATAATTGTCGAGGCAGAGCCTCGACAATTATCAATTCCCCCAAGGCAACCGCGATAGGATTTTTTTCATACGAAACACTTAGTATGTATTTTATATAGCCCCACGACCACTCTTCTGATATTGTGTCTTTTCATTCAGGCCTCAAGTTACAACACTACAGGTCAAACAGACTCCAATGGTAACAGTAACCTCCTGTCAGCCTCCACCAATCTGGCCTCATACATAAGCTTTCAACAACAACACCAGCTTAGTCCATCTTCCATTCCAATATTACAGATTCCTGATGTCAGGAGTACCCCAAGATCAGGTTTATTTCTTTATTTTATAGCCTATTGCCCACAAAATTTCTCTTTTGGGGCACCATAAGCAAAAGTATTTTAAAAAAAAACACTGTAGAAAAAAAATCTTCTTTGTCTATTGTGTTTTTATCCTCTAGCATGGATAGATCAGGGGAATATTGTTTTGTAATCTGTTTGCCTGCTTGTCTGTTTGACCGCTTGTCCCCCCAAGTCTTTAGCATTGGCCAAAACTTTTGATTTGCTAGAGATAGAGCCTTCATATTCCACATGAGTATTGCTAAGTGTGACAAGACCTTTCTGTTGATACCACTGTCAAGGTCATCAGTCAAGGTCTTTTTCAAATATGTTGAAAGATTCTGAAAATGGCAGTGATGGTAGTATGTGTGTATTTTTTTCAGCCAAGAGACAGAGATTCTACTCAAATTAAGATAGTCATTTATATCTTCTGTGAGGTTTGATGAATTTAGAGTGTTGTTGTCTGATGGTTGTTATTGCTTGTAGGATAGAAGGTGTATAGTTTGTTTTCCTTTTATTTTAACTGTAAAATTGTTCAACAGTGTTTAATCTCTTGAGAATTTTGGTTAGTAGCTTAAACTAAATTTACCTTCACAAGAATTAGATAATCTTTTTTAGTTCACCTGAGCACCAAGTGCTCAAGGTGAGCTATTGTGATCGTACAATGTCTGTTGTGCGTCGTCCGTCATGTGTCGTCCGTCATGCGCCATCCACAATTTCTTTAAACATCTTCTCCTCCTTAACCAGTGGGCCAATCTTGATGAAACTTGGCAGGGATGTTCCTTGGGTCAAGCTCTACCAAAGCAGTTCAAATAAATGAAATTCACCATTAACTTTCCCTTTACCCTTAACAAAAAGGGTGAAAATATGAAAATCTTCAAAAATCTTATTCTCTGAAAGCAGAAGGCATGCAGCTTTCATATTTGGTATGTAGCATCATCTGGTAGACCTCTACCAAGTTTGTTCATATCAAGACCCTGGGATCATATTTGCGCTCCACCCGGGTGCAACCCTTTTTACATAGAATTAAAGAGCGAAAATCTTAAAAAATCTTCATCTCTGAAACCAGATGGCAGACAGCTTTCATATTTGGTATGTAGCATCATCTAGTGGGCCTCTACCAAGTTTGTTCATATTAAGACCCTGGGGTCATATTATGGCTTTGCAGTGCGCATCCGTTTTAGCTCTTCTGAGCACGAAGGGTAAAAAAATGAAAATCTTCAAAAATCTTCTTCTATGAAACGAGAAGGCAGACAACTTTCATATTTGGTATATATCATCATCTAGTGGACCTATACTAAGGTTGTTCATATCAACTTAGCAACCCTTTTTACATAGAATCAAAGAGCGAAAATCTTTAAAAATCTTCTTTTCCAAAACCAGAGGGCACACAGCTTTCATATTTGGTATGTAGCATCATCTAATGGACCTCTACCAAGTTTGTTCATATCAAGACCCTGGGGTCATATTTTGGCTCCACCCAGGTGCATCCCTTTTAGCTCATCTGTGCACGATGGGTGAAAATAGGAAAACCTTCAAAAATCTTCTTCTTTGAAACCAGTATTTTTACATAGAATCAGAGAGCAAAAAGACATATCTGTCTTGCTCTTGGCTGAAAAATTTCCATGGTATTGATCTTATAGAAATTATCTCCTTTTTGACACATACCTATTTAATTCATGTGATGTCCCAGGGGTCAATGAGACGCAGGTGAGGGATCTAGGACCATCATGGTCCACTTGTTTCAAAAAACTATGCAAATAACTTAGCTTATAATCATTCTTTACAAAAAGAAATAGATATAGGAGCATGTGCTTGCCATTTCCATCAATTTCACATGTGTGATAAACAAATTCTCTAATCAGCCTGTGCAACCGCACAGTCTAAGCAGAGTCTTTGCTATAGTTTTTGAAGATAGATAAAGTTTAAAGGTGTCTACAGTTAGTCATAGAGTATGCTTATTGCAACGAGTGGTGGTCTATGCTACAGATTGTCCCTCCATCAAGCACATATGAAATTGTTGAAAATAACATGGTCAGACTCATAGCTTTTGAGCATCATTTTCACTAATTTCATTTTAAAGTATACATGTTTGTTCTAAGACTTAAATTAGCCTGTTCATCTGCATAGTCTCCTTATGTTTATAATTAAGGTAGTGGACCTTCAATAGTTCTACAATGTTTCTGAAGTAAGTAACTGTAACAGTGTTAACTGAGGTTTGCTAATGATTTCATTACGTAACCTCTGTCAACATTGTGAAAGATCATGAGTTCCGAAATGTTGGGGGACTATTACAGGTCCACTACCTTAAAGGATTATTTCAATGTGCTGTTTCTTTGTCTCGACTTGTAAATGCTTGTCAACAACCTGCATATGAAACTGTTAGGAACGTCAATTAGGTCATACAAAGATTCATTTATCATCAGTTTTATTTGAAAACCTTATAACAGCAGTGTAATTAAAGCTGTACTCACAAGGTTTTAGAATAAAACCAACTTAAATTTAATTGTGATTCTAGTTTTTTACACCACCCTCCTGAAATCAGGGTGAAAAAAGCAACATTTAAAATTAGACCTTGCTTTGATTGTGAGTGAACATGCAAAGTGGGGTAGAATTTCTTAAATGGGCCTGTGCATGGCATTTCCAACAATTTCAATTTTGCACAAAGGAAAGACTCTGGACAGTCTGTGTATCCACACAGACTGTCCAGAGTATTCATTTCGTGCTTTTAAGATAGATAAAGGGCCAAAATGTCTTACAGAGTTACTTCTAAGTGCACTGTGTTACTCGCTAGACTGCTGAATGTTTGTGCCTCACGCTTATATCAAATTGTTGGAAATCTCAAAGACAAGCTTAAATGTTTTCGATAGCTTTCATACATTGGGTATTTCAGGTAAAATTAACCCAGCCTTTAGTGGTGATTCAAGTTCTGATAGTGAGAGGCGAGCTTATAGCAATTCAGATAGTGATGATTACGTACGGCCAAATAGAGGACCAAGAATCATCGTCACAAAACCAAGTATTAAAATTGTATCCAGTCAACATAAAGATAAAATTGACAACTCTAACCTTACAAATGATTCTTCTGAGGACCTTTTGTCTCCTGATTGCCAAGAAGATGGAAAATATTCCAGATTAGATAGTGATTTAGCATTAGATATGCCTTGTAGTGATGATATTCAAAGTCCAGTGCAAATGAAATCTCACATTGACAAGTTATACCGTGACAAGCTGAGAATGGAAGGGAAATCTTACAACAACAAACACATAAATAAATGTGATCATAAATCAAAGGGAAAGACCAAACTTGTGATACCTAGATCAAGGATTCATATATCAGAAACAGATTCCGATGAGGAACATACTTACGAGAGTTTATCATCCATTACAGCGGAGGCCAATCTGAGGAATGATTCTGTTGATATAGTAGAAGAGACAAGTTTTCCAAGTAGAAGAAGGTCAACAGACAATGAACATACATATGAAAGTATTATGTCAAAGAGTTGTGAAAGTTTGATTACATCTATTGCTAAACCAGTAAATAAAGACTTGCCAAAAATAAATGTTGAAAAAGTAAATGAAACCGACAATAGTCAGTCAAATAAAAGTACAAGAAGTTCTGATTCAGATACAGCTGTAGTTATCATTGGCCGTAAGGTGTCCTGGAGATACAAGCCAATTTTACCAACACCAGCTCAGAAAGCAGACAACCAAACTGCCAGTTTCTCAAGGGATCTACAGACCATGCTGTCTCAAAGCTATAAATCTCCGCCCAAAAGCAGACGAAATAGTTTAGATAGATACAGTCCCTTCCCTAGTTCAACAAAAAAACTTGCTTTTAAATCTCCTTTTAACAAGGTGTCATCACCTAGATTTGGCTCCATGCAAGTGAAATCAGGACATTTAAAACCTACGCTTTTAACCGAACTTTTAAATTCTGCATCGAAAAGTATAGGGATTGAGAATTTCAATGTTGATACCCCAGAAATGAAAGTCAAAGATAGTCCAAAAGTGTTCACGGTGGATTCTACAGTTTTTTTATCTCCCTTGGATTGTGTGAATAAACAAGAAAACTCACCTCCTGTAAATACAGATTTCTCTCCCTTGACTTTTGTGCCTACACCAATCAATGATCTGAGGACAAAGTTCAATGCACCAATCAGAGAAAGTCTTCCATCCTTGCCAGACGACCTTGAACTAGTCATTGAAAATCATTGCAATACAACAGTCAACGCCATGTCAACACCAACAGTTTAGACCAATCCAGCCCTGTGTTCAGGATATAAAAAACTTAAGAAAATACATTGAAAATATGCATAACTAGGATTTTGAAATTTATATGATTAATACACAGTCAGAAAGTATCAAACATACATGTAGAATATAGGCCTATTGGATAAAGGCGATATGTGGACTTAGACAAAAGATGAATGTTCTCTGTCCGCTCCCCTTTTCTATGATTTGAGGGTTGGATAATAATCAAAACATCATAACTACAGGTTGAATAAGCTGAAGTTTTGTAATTCATCAACAACATTTTTCAAAAGAAGATTTGTTTCTATTACGCACTTGTGTAATGGTAGTTACCATCTTGTTCAATCTTGCTCAAGTGACCATGTCTATTAAGCAACTGTTTTCACTGAGCTACTTTTTTCTAATACTCCTTCTTTAAATCAAGTTATCTTATAAAAAGTAGGTATTATTGGTCTTAGATTCAATTGAAATGAATCCTATCTTGTGAAAACCCATTAGAGTCGTCTCAAAGAGAGGATTCTTTTGAGATTTGACAACATGGGATTGTTGAGAAAATCACAATTATATATTTATTCAAATAAAATAACGATTATAATTTGTAAACAAAAAGTGTACTTAGCAACCAATCTCTTTAACAACCGCTTTTTAATGGTCCCATAAGTGGTTGCTTGATACACATTCTCTTGTATTTTAAAAAAAAATGATTCCTCTTTGCTTGTTATTACAGGTGCAAAGGGGGCTGTGTGTAATACTGTAAACGGCTTAATATCGTCGGTGTCCACATTTGGCGGTTTTTCGGTTACGATTTATTGGCGGTGATTTATTTTGGTGCATCTTACTTTAACGTCAAAATAAAACGCTTTATCTGTATTTCATCTTTCCTCGTTCAAAACAATGTAAGTATAAGAAAGTCAATTTCTAGAGTAATGTCAACTTTCTAGAAACTTAACAACAGTTGGTTTTCGCAACTTTTGTTAGAGTTATAACACGTGTATAAGTTTTCATACTTTTTATGCCCCCGTATCGAGAGATCGGGGGCATATTGTTTTACTCATGTCCGTCTGTCTGTCCGTCCGTCTGTCCGTCCGTCTGTCCGAAAACTTAACCAAACTTAACCTTTGCCTTTTCTCCAAAAGTATTTGACATACAAGGCTCATATTTGGCATGATGATAGATCTCAATGATCCGCATCTGCTGGTACCAAAGTCAAGGTCATGTGACAAGGTCAAGGTCATCTGTCAAGGTCAAACTTTAAAAAAAATGCTGTTCCGGGGGCATTCGTGTTTCACAAACACATCTTGTTTGCTGTGATTTTCATTACAATTTATCAACCATCTTGGATCTGGAATCTTGAAATTGAGGAATCAGTGCAATACTATTGTAAGTGCCTATAATTTATAGGCACTTACAATTGTAGGGCGCTGACCCCTCAAAATGTCAACGTTGCCAGCAGATTTTCTGATTCCAATTTGAATAAGAATGGTTTGCATATCTTTGATATAAAGTTAAGTAACACGGACTAAAATGTATATCACAGACATTTTCATATACATCATACTAAAGAAATGTTTCGTTTTATATTAACAAATATTGGCAGTGGATTATTTTTGGCGCATCTTAGCTTGACCGTCAATATAGCCAAAATAAAACAACCACCAAAATAACCCTGTTTACAGTACCTCTCAAATGTTTGGTTAAAGTTTCATCTTAAGGACGATTGCTAGAATTAATTTTCTGAGATAGAATTTTTTTATTTTTTCATATTTTGTAGATTATAGTATGCCGATTGCAAAAATGGAAAGAAAAAAGGGGGTCCCCGAATCAGATTTTTCGTAAAACGTCATAGAATGTTATAGGTATCGAGTAAATTTTTGTCCGATTTTTCGCCGATTTTTATTTTTTGGTAATTACATAAAACCGTAACACATTCAAATCTAATCAAACAACTAATATCAATTTTATTTTAATTTCATAGATAGGAAGTCATTTGCACTGAATCTAGTACACAATAATTGATTGAAAGGAAAAATAATGATTTTTTACGTATTTTTTCCAAATGCGTAAAAACTGGTATATTGAAAATGAAGGAGAATATTTTCAAAATTTATAACTTTTGATCAAATTTCTCAAAAACTCTGAGATAGAAAATTTTATTTTTTCTATATTTTGTAGATAATTATATGTTCGTGTGATATTGATATAAAAAAGGTATGGTCACCGTGCTAATTTTTGAAAAAAATGCAAAACTCTAGGTCACCCAGTTTTGACGCTAAGGAGAAAATCACTTCAGATTCTATTTCTCGTACAAATTTTATGTACAAAATCAATGATATTCAAGCCTTCTTAAATTAATCAATTATGGAGTTGAATTCCTCAACAATTGGGGTATCACTTTGTTTTGCGTCAACGAATCCAAAGGTCAAATCATATGAAAATGTCAAGGCCAACGTTACATAAATCACGCAAAAATTTAGTGTTTTCAAAAATCTTCAAGCCTGTTGAAAATAGAATACTCACTTATGGAATAATAATTGATCTTGTCAATAAGCATCATCAAATTCCCTGATAGCTCCTGATTCATCTATCTTGCTCACACCCACCTCCCAGTAAAATTTCAAATACACCCAGATCTGATAAAAAAAAATCCTAACATTGAAAATTAAAAATCTGATAAGATCATTTGACAACGACAGGGTCGTTTATCAAGGTAAACTTTTCAAAAATTAACCCCGTCAAAATGAAACGTGACGGTTCCATGCAGCTATCGGATATACGACTGATAACGCTGTTTCATGTCTGATTATGCGCGGGAACGTTAACGTCACAAATACCTACAAAAACGACGCTGACGTCATATCCTTTTTTTCTATAAAATAAAATGGCTGCGATATTTTATATAATTATGTTTTGGTGATAGGATTAATTAATCGTCTTCACGAAAGCATTTTCCGCGAAATAAAGAAATTAATAGGGTTTTGGTGTGCTTTTGCTACGTCCGAGATAAGGGCAAATTTGGAGCGCATACTCCTTTTTGAAGAGTTCGATGCACAAAGTCGTTGCGCAAGAACGAACTCCCGAAATCGTCCTTAAACACAGAGTAGATAAGTTACAGATCTCAGCGGTCAATCAAAAAATCAATAGATCAATCAAGTCATTTCTCACAGAGAATGTATTGTTTGCCTGCATTATTTTACACTATTCTTTGCTAAACAATTTCAATGGTAGCTGACTCAATTCTTTCAACTTTCATTCTTACAGTTTATTCAAGCTGCAGTAATTGCATTCAGGTTGCCTACCTATAACCTACAATTTGTGTTTTGATCACTTCTGTATATTTTGTGGATTGATGGCATTTTGATATCCAGAGATGCAAATGTTTTTGGTATCGTCTCAATGGGATGATTCAAATAAGAACAAACAATATAGGGTTTCATTGGGAAATAAAGATTTTGACTGGTACTACCCTTCTTATCTGTAGCTTAAAAATGGGGAAGATTTTAGTAAGCAATATTTCAAGAATTAAAATGTCAAAGCCAATAGAGAGGCCTCAATATTTGCTTTTCTCTCTTGCTATTATTTTTGGTGCTAAATTCATTTGTTGATATTTTATAAAGTTTACTCAGAATATGGTATTTATTTTTATTTCTTAAAAAGTTTATCAATTTTAATTAAAGCAGAAATTTACTTGTATTGTTTCTTGTTATTTTGCCCTCCTATTAATTCAAGAAAGGCTCCAAGGTTTCTTTTATATACCATAAGTGTGTGCACAAACTGTCTTAACCCTTTGCTGTTTAATCCCTGCTTTTTATGTGCATGTTATTTTTTATTGAGAAAACATTGTGAAAAAAGAAGAAATTGCTTCTGACCAGCAATTTCTTCTTTTTCCACACTATTTTCTACCCTACAGAATGGTTATTTTTCAAATTAAATCCACTTTAAATTTTCGTCTGCAAAACCTTTGAATTTGGACAGGTCCATAATTTTGTAAAACAGGAAAGTGTTTGCCATTGGTAAGCTGTTCACCTCAAATTCCTGATGTGCTCAAAGCTTTACAGACAGTCAAGACAAAGATCAGTCTGCAAAAATTTGCAGACTGACCTTAACACTTTCCTGTTTTACAAAATTTTGGACCTGTCCAAATTCAAAGGTTTTGCAGGCGAAAATTTAAAGTGGATTTAATTTGAAAAATAACCATTCAGTAGGGTAGACAATAGTGTGGAAACAGAAGAAATAGGCTTGTCAGAAGCAATTTCTTCTTTTTTCACAATGTTTTCTCAATCATAAAATCATAGGCACGTAAAAAGCAGGGATTAAACAGCAAAGGGTTAAACTTTCTGTCTGCTTTCTACCCTATAATTAGCAGAAAACCTCAAGCCAGATTTATTGAAAATTCCCAAAATTTGGCAATTTGTTCGAACGAAATTTGATTTCAGCAAAATAAGGGATGATGACAGTAGCTCAGCAGAAGGCATTAGGCTATTAATCCTTCGGTCGTGAGTTCAAATCCAATCTTGCCAACTTTCATTCAACATTTGACAAAAGTGAATGTGACGAGAGTCATTTGTCTCCCACCAATGGGTGTAAGGTAAATGAAAGTGCGTGAGATTTCCAACAATTTAGATATGCGCAAAGCAAAGACTCTGACTAGCCTGTGCATCCGCACAGTCTGACCAGGGTCTTTACTTTGTGTTAAGTAGATAGATAAGATCATAAAGTATATGTAGACCATCAAATGACTTTATATTTACAATATTTGGCTTTCTACACTGCTCAGTGTATGCACCGTGCGACAATTTTTAATTGTTGGAAATGCCATGCACAAGGTCAAATAGTACTCCTAAGTGGGATTAACGAATGATGGCTTTGATGAAATGTTGTGATATTACTGGCGTGAGACAAATGGAAACCATTGGTAGATGTACAAGCTGATGCAATATAAACTTGATAATGTTGAAAGTGGTTTTAAACCCAATAAGAATCAAACAGTAGGAACTAAATTTGAGATAGAATATTTTGGTTGAACAATAGCAACACATGCATATGCAGCCCACTTTCAAAGGTGTCCTGTCAACTCGGCCTGTTAAAAACTCGGCCCGCGTAAACTCGGCCTGTGTAAAACTCGGCCCGTCAACTCGGCCTGTATATATTATTTAGAGTTTATCCTAGCAAACGGATATATAAACACACCACTTATCAGATAGTTAATCAAAGGAGATTCAATTTCAAAATAATTTGAAAAATTAAATTAAATAAAAGGCTAATTAAGTATTTTATCATGTCTATTTCATCTCATATTTTCACAAATGCCATATAATAGTAAAATAAGATTATTATTATTATCAAAATCCTTTTTAACGAGTGATTATTAATCTGAAAAAGCACATAAGGTCCCTAAAATATTTACATTGCATCGTCATACATGTACCTATATAATATATAAACAGGCCGAGTTGACGGGCCGAGCTGACGGGCCGAGTTATTCACAGGCCGAGTTGACTGTGAACCCTTTCAAATGGACCAAGTGAATCGTCAATGGATGTCGCAGATATCTGCCTACGCCCCCCCCCCCCCTTTGCAACATCTCTCGGATTTTTGTAAACTGGAGAGAACCTCAGACGTAAGTGAAGTAAATTTGGGTCATTTTAGGGGGGGGGTATTTTGGCTTCTGGTATTACTTTAATTAAGACGCTTAAGAAAACACATTTCTTTATTGCTTTCCGAAAGCCTAAACAGCTCTTTGGGGCATAACATAATAATGCCCCCTTCGAAGAAGAGGGAGTATATTGCTTTGCATTTGTCCGTCCGTAGACTTATTTTTGTCCGGAGCATATCTCAAAAAGTATGCAAGCTAGAATCGTGAAACTTCACAGGTGAATAGATCTCATTCAGGAGAAAAGCAGTGCACAAAAACTATAACTCTACTCATAACACTACTCATTATAGTTTGTGAGTTATTGACCCGTTTTTGATTGACAAAGAATAGGCTGTTGACTTGCTTTTATAGCGGGCATAAATGTTTTACAAGCATCTCTTGTTTGATGTAGTAAAACAGTTAAACACTGCGTTTGTTATCAAATTATGATATGCCGAATTTTAATCTGTTTTATGATTCTTACCAGTAAGGGAAAGCTATTAACAATTCATTGACTCCAAACCTGATTCATAAGCGTATGTTTATGATTTTTCAAAACGGCCCGCCACGCGAAAAAATACAATCTCGGTAGTGCGTAAAGTGTCGACCCTTGTCAGACTGCGCGGGTTGCGCTGGCTGACTAGGATCGAATCTTTTTGTACTTTTCTGATTTACTGAACCTAGAATTATCAGTCAACATTCCTGTACCAGAATTTTCGAAATGCAACCACCGGTTGACATCTAATAGAACAAACCACTTTTTCGCGATTACAATTTACGGGATTCCGAGATGGTCCCTTTTCGCGTGACGGGTAGCATATAAAAACATACATACGTTTAAATGGAAATCAGCAATACAAATTGCCACAGTGAAAAAAAGATAAGGTAGATGCACTAGAGAGAAAGAAACAAACAAGGACAAATGAATTGAAAGTTTAAACAATACAATATGATATACTTGGGAAAACAAACAAACAGTAGTACGTCAGACAAAGTAGCGAATTATACTTGTCTACCGTTCACAGTTTACTTAAAGAGGAAAATTGCATGGGGGAATAGAGCTTGCCTTTGTTCACAGATAGGCTGCTGTTTGGGGTTGACTGCTTACTCAGTTTTGACTATATTTCCTACAAATTACACAGAAAAAACATGTATTAAATCTGAGAAATTGTAAATTGTATTTTTAAGACTGGTCCATTTTGTCAGGTAAAATAATGCAGAATTACACCAACATGTTTTCAAAGGTGATGTCATCAAAACAGAAGCACAACAGCTTGGCAATATGCCTTTATCGATGGCAGATATGTTAAACTTTTCTTTTCAATAAGGAATTTAAATTCTCAGAAGGGTTCGTTTTTTTAGGTTTTATCTTTGGCCAAATTGGCTTAAATTTTCAGGATGGGTGTTAGCAAGAAAAATGGCGTCGACTCAACTTGATTTAAACCCCCTTGTTATTAGTCTCTGAGTGAGTGTTTGAGACATTTGACATAAGACTCTGTTATGTGTCCGTAGTACCTTAAGTAAATGAGCCGGTGCGTGACATTTCCAACACTTTGACATATGTGGAAGGGGACATTGAGCACCCTAGAAAGATATGTGGTCCACACAGAATATGCACGACTGTCTTTAGATACTTTGAGACCTTATCTATCTACAAAGTGCGCAAGGAAGACTTTGGTCAGACTGTGCGAACACACAGGCTGGCAAGAGTCTTTGCTTGGCGCACATTTAAAATCGTTGGAATTGTCACGCACAAGCTCAAATGCAATTTGTCCCAAAGACATTCTTCATCCCGCGCGAGCATGTCGCTACAAGTCGAAACTTTAGATTATGAATCATTAGAAAATCTTGACCAGTCCTTTCTTGATAATCTCATGATCAATTTCTTTATGATGATATGATCACAATCATATGACCGAAGCGACTTTTTAAATTGCTCTTAATTCATTCTTCGACAATAATGACCTTTGTCATACATAGTTCCAAATACGAGCGCACCAGAATTCCATCGGATGACCGCGATTGGGTTGACATTGTCGACTCTATAAAAATCTGGTATCACATTAAAGAAAAAAAAAAACAATGTGATAAAAGGAGATAAAAATGCTTTTAACATGTGAACAATGTATATGAACGGGTATTTGTTCATTTGTTTGGTTTAAATGGGGTTTAACGCCGCATTTAACATTTTCAGCCATAGCGCGCGACTGGAGATCCTGACCATTGCTTTCTGCCCTGCGTTTTGGATGAGAAAACGAGTCAAGCTGTTAGCCAATTTTACCCTGCTTTGCACAGGCACTTGCGTGCAAAGTGAGGTAAAATTGGTAACCAGTTTGCACCATTTTCTCATCCTGAACGCAGGGCTGGTGTTTCTTTTACCAGCACTTGCGTCGTCATCCTTTCCGAGCCCCTGGCTGCTCATCCAACATAGGTTGTTTTACTTTACTATTATCCAACAACTGGAAAAAGTTCGGAAAGGACCTGTGTCACCGTTCCCAATCGAACACCATGATTGCGATTCTGACTCGCTACTAACTGGACTATACTGGTGGCTAGGTTTAATTCGCCTAACGTGACCACGGGTTTGAACTTGAAACTTTGGGAATATGAAAAATCCCTCTTGACTCCATTTCCTGAAGGGCGCGCCCTATTTACCATACAAGGAAGGAAATCTCAAAACAAATCTCTTTGTAAATGCTTTCATACTGCATTTCACAAATATCAATGTGACGAGTCATTTGTCTCCCATCTCGATGGCTCAGCGCGAAATAGCTGTAACTCCCTATATATTCATAGGGAGTTACAACCGTTTCGCGCTGAGCCCTCGATCTATGAGCATATGATAAGCAGTACGGCTATGTAAGATGAGCAGCTGGTGGCTCGAATGAAATATTGCGGTTGTACTGATGTGAGAAACGACAGAAAACATGGGTAGGTGCACCAGTATCAGCGTTATAACTGTCATAATGTTGAAAGTTGTGTTTAACCCCATACAACAAAAAAACGAACTACCTTCCTGATGTAGATGATTGATTGTGAGTGTATTCACGAGAGCTCATACCTCATCAAAGAGCTCTCGATCTTATTATTAACAGATAAGCCATATCAAACGCGTGGTCATTAGTTTAAATTTAAGGCTTATATAAGTAGCATTCGCTATTATGACTGGTCGATTGAATAAAAATGTACTGCAATCACAAGTCACAATAGCGTATTCAAGTTATAGCTTGATTTTTCTTACCTGGCATTGAAGCCTGTTTACGTAAATCACGAACGCCGTGCGATAACGCAGCCTGCGATTTATTGTATGATATTTTCAACATGATACATCGTGCGATTTTATTTTCTACACCGATGTCTTCACAAAGTCGTGCGATGCCCTTACAATCGCAATGATATTGCACGGTACTTGGGTTATCTCTGCACTTGCGATCTGTCAGCTTAATATATTATATATACTGTAGACAGTACGATCGCCAGACGGTCTTCATGTGGAAAATTAAGATAATGCGATAAATCTAAATGCAAAAAATCTCGCGATGCCCTTGTGGCGACCTGGCGACGAATTTATGGCGCATCTGCGGGAGTCGGTCTCCGTATTGTTCAAAAGTTTGTATATTTTTCTAAATACAAAATCGTTAGGTCTATGGCATATCTAAAACGTTAAATGATCGCACGGACGCTATATGTCGCCGCACGGCTTTTGTTTCTCTTTTTTTTTTGGGGGGGGGGGGGCGACTTTGTGGACGCTGTACGCGCCATATAGGCCAAATGTAAACTAGACTTGCCATTTGTCGTTTAGTTTCATAAAAATCTGCTAGGTCTCACTTGATATTACACTTGCTCCTCTCGGAATGCACTACGGGTTGTGTCGAATTAAATTAGCATCAATATTGCTAATTTACGTTTTCCATTAGGATCAATATCGGGTCAAATAAACCAAGCTATACAAATATATACATGTACCTTATATTTGCAATTCGAATACTCCGCTTTGTTTCACGGTGTCTATGCGATATAAACGGTTTACTTTGCTCGAAAACACGCAAAAATGAATAATCTATTTGGAATAAGCATTGCTATTTTGGCATTTTCTATTGTACCAGGTAAGCCTATTACGTCTAGCAAGGGCTATATATAGAAGGGAAAATTTGAATTTTAAGCCTAAATATTTTAATCGTAGCTGCACAAACCATGCGTTGAGACGAGGCGATTCAAATGAGTACCCACGACAAAGATTATTATTCAGATATAAAGATTTTGGACTCGGGTTACCCTCCTCTTCTCTTTCGGATTCTGTCTTGGTTTGTTCAATTTACACTCGTTTCGATTATCGTAGGAAGCATTGTATCGTTATTAGGATGTCAATTCTAGGCGACTCTTATCCAAAATGTATAATCCTTGATATTTGCCCTGGCAGGGTGGAACCGAAAAAACGGGTCGTTGGATTTTAGATTAAGTTAAACCAGCTATTTTATATCTGCTTACTTTAGTAGATAGTTGATAATATAAACCTAAAGCGTTACATCGTCAGTGGATAACCAAACCCCCGTTACTTCAGCGAAGAGAAGCTGAAGGTACGAGGTTTTGGTAAACCGGAGATGAAATTTGTTCACTGCTTCTAATCGAGTCTTGATTTGAACCTTCGATATATTTTTGAAATTGACAGAAATTTTTGCTCATATTCTCCAAGTTTTCAATTTGTTTATCTAAAGCAAGCGATATGAGTGGCTGAAAAATACTTAATAAGTCTACGAATAATAATAATAATAATAAAACATTTGCGATGCGTATAATTTTTATGCTGCAAAACCAGTTTCAAAGTAAACGTCAAAAAATCATTTGCCCCTTTTTCCCTCCATGTCATGAAGTTGTAACAGATGAAGAAACTATTTTTTTTAATTTACGAAAATAACAAACCAAATCATGCATACTTATTGGGTTTTGAAACTAAAGAAACGTAATCAAACATTTGTGGCTACGTTAGTAGATTCATACCGTCATGAATTAAAAAGATTTCTTTAATACTTTCGGCGGTTTATCGAGTATTCACTCGATAGTTTTACCACCAAAACAGTGAAGTTATCAAAAAAACCTTCCTTCGATTATTCCATTCTATTTAACATAATCTAGATTAAGATTTTTAAGCGGCTTAATAAGAATATTAAGATATCTTAATGAGGAAACGAAGATAGTTTTGCATTGGCTTAAAACAAGTAGCCTTGACGACGTCGAATGTTTTCAATCAAAATATTGAAAATCGTTTCTTATGACGTCTTAATAATCTCATTTAGCGGATATTTTCATCTTTATGTAAAAAACGCACCTCTTTGTGGACCCCAATAAACAAAATCTTAATGACGTCATGACGACGTTGGTTAGCAATCACGTTCAAAATGAGTCTCTTTCGGTAGATTTGTCGCAAAATTATCACAGGTCTCCCATTTCTAGCATTGACTAAATAAAAATGATAGTTTGTTTTTCGAGAAAGATTGACTGCTAGTTCATTTAGTGAACAACTAAAGCTATATTTTCACACGTGGCCTCGTCACTCGTGAAAATATAGCTTTTGTATACTCACTCAATGAAAAATAGCCTGAATTGAGCTTTTACTGAAACAAAAGAATCCTCTATATACATGTATTGTGATTGGGTTTTTAAAAGTTCAATATCGCCACCAATTAAAAAAGTTGGTATAAGGGTTTACGTTTTCATTACTCTTTGAATTAGAAGAAAATGTAATTTTCATCTTTATTTTCAGTCGCTGACGGTTTGGAATGCTTTTTTGGTTACGGGAAATCCCCGGACAGGGTCAATTGTCCCGGCTCCTGCTTCCGGTACTTTAACGAACCAGCAATGGGTAGGTTTAAAGAACATTAAGGGAAAGGGAAAAATATCTCAAAAAAGAATTTATTTTTATTTTCATCATTATTATTAATTTCATTATTATTATTATTATATTATTATTATTACTAGAAGTAGTTGTTTTATTATTATTATTATTATTATTATTATTATTATTATTATTATTATTATTATTATTATTATTATTATTATTATTATTATAAATATTATTATAAATATTATTATTATTATTACAATTATTATTATTATTATTATTATTATTATTATTATTATTATTATTATTATTATTATTATTATTATTATTATTATTATTATTATTATTATTATTATTATTATTATTATTATTATTATTATTATAATAATTATTATTATTATTATTATTAATTTTTTTTATCATTATTATTATTTCAAATGTTATTTTTATTATTATTATTGTTATCATAAAATCTTTATATAAAAAACAGCGTACATTTGAGCGCGAAGAGAAGGCTCAGTTCAGACTGTGCGGATTTACAGGCTGATCGGAGTCTTATCGTTGCACTCATGTGAAAATGTTGGAAATATCACGCACAGGCTCATTTCATAAACATTCTGTTTCAGGTATGAGGATGGGTTGTGAGCCAAGTCGCCATAAGGAAGGATGTGAAATAAGGCGGTCCGGCGAAACATACTGTTATTGCAATATGCCCTTATGCAATAGACCTTAGTCTTATCGACCCAGTTTCGACGGCACGATACTTCAACCAATGAAGAGTAGTTTTACTTTCAAACGATTATAATTTGTTCTTAAAATTCTCCACGGCTTGTACATTGGCTGAAAAAATCGTTTCGTGTCTCCATAATGAAAATGATTTTAAGAGTTTTGTAAGCTTGTGCTCAAGGTAGTCCAAAAAGGAAACTTTCTCCTGGTAAAATCTTTTCTTTTCTGCTTAGTTATAAAAAAATACAAAACAACACTTTTTATGAATTTATGGAGACATGAAACTTAAAAAAATTCTATCCATACTTATGTATCCGCTTCTCGTATTCATACATTGAGATAAGGTTTCAGTTTCATACCTTTATGAATTCAAAAAGATATATTCTTCAGCCCTTGAAGGAATCTTTCTTTAATGTTATTCATCACGCATTCATGAAAACAAGGGAACTCCGTTAAACTTGTACCGTCACTGAGTGATCAAATCCTAAGAACTCTTCTTGAAAAGGCTATATAGTCCAGTCTAAATAACATATGACCTGGACAAAATTAGAACAGAAATGAAACCTATGCCACTGTACTAATGAAGTATCCACCTTTACACAGAAAACAATAAAACAATCCCTCCGTTGCGATTTGAGTAATTTTGGGTTAAAAAATTGGAATTCCGTATTTTGTGAAAATTATTGAGTTTTACGACATTTTTCTTTGAGAAAATGCTACCAAACATGAATTAGATGATTACCTGTATTCAGCAAGCAACCTGTCTTAAGCTCAGGACCACCAAGTTCCCAAATGAACCAATTGCACTAAAATTGACCTGTATTAAATTAGATTGGTCCTTATACAAAGTGAAGACGACAATTTCAAGTGAATGAAGTTTTACATTATTTGTTCTTTCGTGGTAGAAAACATTGTGGGAAATGAAAATATTGTTTGTGAAATCAATGTCTTCATTTCCCATAATGTTTTCCAATGCTGTTTTTCTTGTGGGGAGTCAAAAAGAGTCATTGTGTGGGAATCGTTAAAGAAAACTTGAAATCCATTTCTGAGAAATAAAGATTCTATTTATTCACAGCTTACAAGCTAAGCCAACAACGCTACCTTCCCTTTGTCATGTGTCATACTATTAGGACTTATGTCACATGAGGAATGGATTTGTGAATAGCTTGTTTGTTGTGAATAAAAAACGAAACAAAAAATGAGTCTGCTTTGTTAAACAAATTGACAACAAAAAATACACAATTTCGCCATGAACTTTGATACAGCTAGGTAACCATTTTTAACCCTTTCCCAAATGACATTAATTCAGGGTGGTCTAATTCAGAGGCTGCTGCTGACTACAATTCAGATGTTGATAAAAAAGGATTTGAGTGCGATATTCACTTTGAAATCTTTGAACGACATCTCCTCCTTAACCATTGGGCCGATTTCAATGAAACTCTACCAGAATGTTCGAAGGGTGACCTTCTAAAGTTGTTCAAGAAATTTAAATTGATCCTCAAATATGGGCGTGGCAGGACAGGGCTTATTTTGAGCCTAAAATCTTTGCACAACATCTCCTTCTGGAAAATGAGGCCGTTTTTAATGAAACTCTACCAGAATGTTCGAAGGGTGACCTTCTAAAAATGTTCAAGAAATTTGAATTGATCCCCAAATATGGTCGTGGCAGGACAGGGCTTATTTTGAGCCTAAAATCTTTGCACAACATCTCCTTCTTGAAAAATAGGCCGATTTCAATGAAACTCTACCAGAATGTTCGAAGGGTGACCTTCTAAAGTAGTTCAAGAAATTTGAATTGATCCTCAAATATGGGCGTGGCAGGGCAGGGCTTATTTTGAGCCTAAAATCTTTGCACAACATCTTCCTCTGAACCATTGGGCCGATTTCAATTAAACTCCAGACTACCAGAATGTTCATTGGGTTACCCTTTTCAAAAAAATGTTTGCAAAGTTTGGAAAGGCCCAAAAATATTGGCGTGGCAGAGTGGGGCACCTTTTAAGCCTGAAATCTTTGGAAAACACCTCATCCTGAACCATGTACCCGATATTGAGATATTCAAGCCAGTCGAGCGATACAGGCCCTCCTAGGCCTCTTGCTTTATAACATGTGATCTTTATCTAAATGAGTCAACATAAACAATAAAGTGTCTTAGGTTTAGGACACTTTATTGATTATGTTTATTCATTTATGAAGATCACTTAAAACCGTTAAACTGATGATATATATTAGTTTGATTGCTTTTTGACCCCTTAAGAACAAGATTTGACCTCCCTTAATTGTATGTTCAAGGGGTCAATGACTACCTAAACTTAAAAACTAGCACAAAGCCTGCTTTTAGTAGCTTCCTTAGGACTTCAGTTAATTGGAAATGCCTAATTTTTTAAGATTTTTGTGAGTATTCTCTCATTTTTCATTTATTTCCTTTAAATAATCATTTACACGATTGTTTAAAGGAACTAAACCCGATCAATTTAATGGATATATTTCACCACAAAACGTTCACTATAAAAGGTCCATGGCAGTGTTTTGTATAGCTCCCGGAAGCATTTCTCAAGAATGTTGTTACTTTTCAATGCGAGCTAATTCGATGGGTGTCGGAGGCTTTTGAATTCCTGTCTGAATGATTGACTTGATTGAATTATGCTGTGTTTGTGTGATTATTTTACTGGACCAGCGATTCGTCAATTGGTGATTCCCCAATCGAAATCATTCAGAGGTGAAATCTCGTTCTACGACATTTGCCTCCATATATTTCAGTTGATTTGCGACCTAAACATCATGACAATAGATTTGTGAGCATACTTAACATAATCCTTTTGAATTTAGATTAAGCTTCATACAATTTATCAATTTCCGTGAAATTTCATGCACATTGGCAAAAGTTTTCCCTCTCAATAATGAAGTAGAGACATGCTGTGTATGGTAAGATCGGACTGTACGTCTGTGCAGAATGACCTTAGTGTATACTGTCCGCTTAACACTTTCCTGTTTTACAAAATTTTGGACCTGTCCAAATTCAAAGGTTTTGCAGACGAAAATTTTAAGTGGATTTAATTTGAAAAATAACCATTCAGTAGGGTAGAAAATAGTGTGGAAAAAGAAGAAATTGCTTGTCAGAAGCAATTTCTTCTTTTTTCAAAATGTTTTCTCAATCATAAAATCACAGGCACGTAGAAAGCAGGGATTAAACAGCAAAGGGTTAAGCATTGGGGTATAGTAGGAAAATGTCGTAAACATGTAGAAGGATTGGCGCTGAAGGTAGGATGTCCAGAAAAGCTAACAATTACAGGAAATGTCAATATTCTTTAAAAGCTATATAAGCAGTCCACTTTCGGCCCTCTTCCTCTAATTATCTCTCGAGAGGTTACTCAGTATTCAGAGTACCGTTATATAAAAGTCTTCAGATTTTGAGTCATAGTTTAAGATGTTATAGGGTCTTTTCACCTATCCAATAATATATTGTAGTCCTTCGAAGAGATAAATAATTTATGAATTTTTCATTAATACGGTTCCCATAGAAACTTCTGTTTTACCATAGAAACTAGCACGCACATATTTTTTCCTTTCTGCTTTCGTACTCGCCATTGCATTTTACACAAAATTTGAAGAAATATAATTTTTATGTGAGGATTATTTTTCCTAAAACTACCGAATTTCTTTAAAGAACACTCAATAATGAAGTGGCAAGAACAGAAGTTCACGACCAGTCTGTAAAATTTGATCCCGGACGGAAACTTTGTTTCTAAAAATAGTTTCGTATAACATTTATCGCAGAAAATCTAACACTTTAAACCATCATTGGAAAACAATTATAATTACTGAATAAATCAATAAAACGATAAATTATCCAAGTACAAGAAACATTACAAACAATGAATCTACAATACAAAACAATATTATTCAGTACAAAGTGGATAAAATCAAACGCTCGGATGGTAACACTGCTTTGAGAAACGACAGGAAACAATTGGCTTGCGCACCAATTGCTGAGATAAAACAGTAATACTGTTAAAAGTGGTGTTTAACCTAATAAAAACGCACAAAATTATTATACATTTCTTTAATGCTTTTCGGTGGTTTATCGAGAAATAAAGGTAGATTATGACTTGATAATCTCACCGCAAAAGCAGTCAGATTATCAAAAACTTATACCCTGCTTTTGTGCATTTCATCCTATCTGACGTCATCTATGCGGGGCGAAATAAGTGACGTCACAATGAACGTTGCATAGCAACCACGCGCAAAATGACGCGCTTTACGAAAATTTGTCCTAGAATTTCCCATTTTGTCTCATTTTTGCATTAAAGAAATAGAATAATAGTTTGTTTTTCGTGTAAGATGGATTAATATTTCGTTTCGTGAACAAAAAAAGCTATAATTTCACTCGTGGCTCTGCCACTCGTGAAAATATAGCTTTTGTTGTTCACTCAATGAAATATAAATCGATCTTACACTGAAACAAACGATTATCCTCTATGTATTAAACAATTTTACAATGTTAACGGCAAATATTAATTAAGATTTGACGAAATAGAGAAGCACAGTCACAAGTGTCAATAGAAGAACGTATAGGTAAGGTGAGTATGATTTATCATTTCCTATTAGAAAATGCTTGATCAAAGATATTTGGATGGATCAAAAGAACAGGCTGAAATTCAGTTGTCAATGCTGCGTACAATTCTTACAATTCTTAAGCGTCACCACCGTCGTAGCACAGTTGGTAGCGCTTCGGACTATCATTTAACCCTTTGCTGTTTAATCCCTGCTTTTTATGTGCCTGTCATTTTATGATCGAGAAAACATTGTGAAAAAAGAAGAAATTGCTTCTAACAAGCAATTTCTTCTTTTTCCACACTATTTTCTACCCTCCCGAATGGTTATTTTTCAAATTAAATCCACTTTAATTTTTCGTCTGCAAAACCTTTAAATTTGGACAGATCCAAAATTTTGTAAAACAGGAAAGTGTTAAAAGGTCCCGGGGTCTATTCACGACGACGGCACTCGTGCTTTCCGACTTAATGTCTTCGAAAAAATGGGTCGAAAATCGAAGATCTATGTAGGATAGCAATTGAAGGCTAAAAAAGGATTTTATGGTATTACTGGTGTGAGAAATTCTAGGAATCACTTTGAAGGTGCTTCAGCCACCGCGATAAAATGAAAAATTGTTGAAATCGACGTAAACCCCCATTCAAACAAACAAATAAACAAAAACAATCAAACATTTTTCAATAAACTAGAAGCACTCAAATGAAACAAATACACAAAATGAATAAAACGCAAACGTAAGCTTTAGATTTTGTAGTTTTCATAACAACCCCTCTCTTTCAAAATCATTTGTTTTACTGATTTATTAAAATGTTTTCATATATACTTTTGTTTACAGAAAGATCCTAAATTGCATTAACTCATTCCACCCAATCCACGAAGACAAAAGAATGTGGCCAATGAAGAAATCGCTTTCCACAAGCAATTTCTTATTTGTTCACAATATTTTCTACTTTAAATAGACACAGAATTTTATTGATACATCAACTAAAATTTGTTGTCTGCAATTTCCTTAATTTTTTTATCAGTCTGAAATTTTGCTTTACTTTTAGTGGTGGGCCTAGTAGATCAAATGATTTTTTAGACTATGGGCTACTGGGACCCCTATCTCTCTCCCCCCCCCCCCCCCCCCCCCCTCGGGGGAATTTTGTACACTATGATTTTCTGAAAGGTACATGTATAAGCAACATTTTAAGACATGTTAGAACTCTGGCGAGTGGAGCTTTTGTAAGATACGTGATTTTGAAATCACCCACCCTAGAAACTTATTAAAAACTACATTTTGCTCCCATTTTGTGAAACTCTTTGGGCAGATTTCCATTTTTAGTACTATCTCATACATGATTCTTGAGTATGAGTGATAAAACATCCACAGAATCCTGCATGATTCAAGAAAATACCTGAAATATATGTTACAATTACAAAATTGTTTCTCAATCTTCGCCTATGATAGTGGCATTTGGGTGCCAAAAATATTCAAAGTCAACACTTGTTGTCAAAATTCACAAGATAATATGATGAATTCATATTTACATAGTTTATTTTGGCCTGCATATTACTTGTTTTATGCGTAGAAACGAAAAGATTTGAGCACATGTCCTATAAAACCCTTTATACAATGTAATATCATATGCCGTTCATAAACAGAAAGAAGGAGAATGGCAGCTGCAATTTACTACTCTGATTATGCATGATAAAACAAGAATATCATTTATAATTGATATCCTTATAACAACAAATGCTTTTTGTCTCTGTAGGAATGTTGTAACATACGTTACCTCAAAATATTTTACCAAAACCCATTTAAACTGTTTTGTTTTTTTATCAAAAAGGGTTAAAATTCTTTGAATTTATAGCTCTCAGTTCTGTTTCTTAGAAAATGCATCAGTACTGAAGGCAAATACGTGACAAACAAAAGATCAAAGATCCACTAGCACTAATGGTATTAAAATTTAGACCTTAATTGAGAAGTCAATGCAATTTCTTTGAACAGCCAAGAAGGAAATTCTTATTAAATTTTAGTTTTTACATATTGTCTTTTAGTGTAAAGTGATAAATCACACAAATTTAACAAGATTTGAGATCATAATTTTGAAATAGCCATTTCATAAATACATGTATATGCAATTGCTGAAATCGAGATACCTACACCCTTCTAAAACAGCACAGATCTTGATAATCATTTCAAATTAGAAATTCAAAATATCTTGAAATAAAAAAATAATAAAAAATACTGGGTTTTTGATAGATATGGATATGTACTGTACGTTGTAAAATACCTTTTTTAATTTCATCACAGGGAAATATCTGTTTAGTGCAATTACATATCTATCAATCACAAAATGCAGCTAGACATCTAAAAGAATTAAATTGACTGAAACTTTTTTTTTCAAATTACTTAGTTACTTAAGCATTTATATCATTTATCTCTTATTTCGTGCATTAGTTTATTCGTTGACTATAAATGTTTTGAAACAGAATACCGATGATCAAAATCTAGTAACGTATGTTACCATTTGTATGAAACAAGTCACAGTTTTCTTAAATGTACTTCCGTGTCATTACTGTAGCCATTTAAATCAAACTCATTGTTTCTCTTTGATTCAGATGGATTTTTTTTTTTTTTTTTTTTTGGTTTTACTGCATGTTTTTCTAATTGTTGGTCTGTAATGTTGGCCAAGTGGTTAGAATAAAACTTAATGGTAAGTAGAAGAGTCGTGTACTTGTGCACATGAGAATACATGAAAATATGAGAGTTATGCCCAAGAACCATGAGTATATTAATTAGAATGGACATTCTTCAATTCTTTTCTCTACTTTTACACAATCTGCATGTACATATGTATTGAAAGTCAGCCAGCAATGTTAAACAGGAATGAAAATAGAATGTTAAATCACCAGCCATTTACACATAAACACCTATAAATCCCTTATAAGCATGGGACTTATAGACCCATTATGCAATTTTCTTATTTTTGAGAATCAAATCTTGGGTTGTATTTGAATGAGGGCTTGATATTGATGAAATCCTATTGCTTAAGCAATTTATCATAATTCTGTTATCGTTTCAGAATGTAAGAAATAAAAGGAGTGCTAATTCTATCTAAGATAATATGTTTCTCACTTCATAAAAAGTAGTTGGAGTTTGTATCCAGTTCAAAGTTATAGCATTTTTAAGCATCATTGTTTCACTAAAATCTTTACTTTTGTAAGAACTAATCATGTTCAAGAGAATTGCAATTGGTGTGCATCTAATTGTCCTTTGGAAGCAGCAATTATGCTTGAATTTCTTAAAAAAAAAGGGTCTTTTAAATGTAACATATATTACTCTCTTTGATAGCTAAATCAAAATGTATATGGCAATGTTCTGTTCATTTGAACATAATATGGCCATACTCATGTAAATTTACAGTATTTAACCGAATTGTGCAGTTTCTTAGCAAAACTAGGATTGCATGCAACGTACTTTGCATTCAATTGGAAACAATAGAGAGCTAAAATGCTTCAATGAATTTTCAGGCCATGTTAACAATAAACACTCTTATCCAGGTGGCTTATCCCCCTAACCATGAATTCCTTGTATTTATCCTACACATCATTCCATTCATCACGTCATCCTTTTAAAGCCTCTAGCTGCTTTTACAACGAAGATAAATGATAATCAACTCGTTTGTACTGTCTGTTGAAACCTAGTACCTATGATATGGAGTCAAATGTGCTACCAAATCTAATATGCTACCAACTGGGCTACGATCATGATCAACTTTAAGAAATAATTTTAACTTTTCTGTACTAAATTGATAGAAATGTTGCTTAAAAATATTGTAGGAACAGCTTTTTTTCATTTGTTTGGTCATCATTTTCACAATGAAAACTGTCTCTTATCATCAAAAGTAACGTATATAACTTGTGTTTTTTCTAAAAATGTGAAAAAAAGTTTCAAATATAAAAGAAACCATAAGCTGCATCAACATTGTGTTTGGAAGCTACCTTAACATTGTGTTTGGTACATTTCCTTAATCTATGATAGCAGCTCAATAATAATTACACCTATAAATAAGTGGTAACGTATTTTGCAAGCTTTTAAAACCACAATGAGTATTGAATAATTTAAATCATTATTGGTACCTTCAAAATACTTTAAACAGTTATGGTTTATAGTTGATTTAGATAATAAGGGATTTTACAACAATTGCAATCAGATAAGATATGAATGAGCCTATGGTAATTGATAGGTAAATTGGTTACTTTAGAGTAACGTATTTTGCAAATAGCTTGATGGCCAGATGCATTAAAAAATTAAAATCTCCCAAAGAACAGAAGCTTATAGAAAAACACAGTAAACAAAACATTCAGTGGAGCATTGATGAATATAACATTTCTTTTGAATACATTAAATTGACATTTAAATGTAACGTTTTTTACTCCCATGCATTGCTTGTGACGGCTATATTTTTCAAGTCATAATATAAATGGGCTTCAAATACCTTCAGAATCACTAATATCATGAACAAAACGCAATATCATTTAATGTTTTACTAAATTACAGGTAATTTCTATTACAAGACATACAACTAAAATTGTTATATGAAAATTAATGGTTTGGTTTCTTTAAAGTAACGTAACTCGCATTTGCCCCAGTGGCCAGACTGCTAACAAGTTTCAAAAAGTTCAATATTGCATAGGCTTTTAGAAAAGCATTGTTAATAATCTTCCCAATGGGGCAGCTATGGAAAAATCATTTCTATCTATGTGCCTTTCTTTGAAATTCAAAAGTAATGTATTTTACTTTCATATCATGCCTTCAATGCGGATTTATTTACAAAGTATTACAATGAATTTGCTCTAAAATCATTCAGCAACATAAATTTTGGCATTTAAAGATCACTTCTGGTCATTTTGACTCATCTTTTCATTTACAAACCTAAAATCTTGTCTTGAAAATTTGATGGGTAATTAACTTTGAGGTAACGTATCACACTAACGCCCCACTTGTCAGAGTGCTAACAAGTCTCAAAATGTTCTATATACCATGGGCTATCAAACAGGCAATGTTAACAAAATTCCCAGTGAGGCAGGGATAGACAATTTATTTCTATATTCATAGTTTTCAATGAAATTTAAGGGTAGCGTATTTTACTGCAATATCACGAGTCTTAGGATGACCAGATTTAAAAAAAAAAATCCATAAATGGACCCTACAGTTAGTTAATCAGCAACACAAATATATGTATAAGAAGTCAACTTTTTGTCATTTAGACTTCAATTTTTTGGGTACGCTTTTAAAATTCATTTTCAAAGTTTTGTAGGGTGTGCTACTTTAAAGTAACGTATCTTACAAAAGCCCTACTCGCCAGAGTGCTAACATGTCTCAAAATGTTCTACATACCATGGACTTTTAGAAAAATATGGTCTACAAAATTCCCCCTGGGGGGAACAAAACCCATTCTGGCTCATGGACTATTTGTGTTGTGTGTGAATTCGTGGGTGGGAAAATTGCGCCATTCTTTTCTATTTCGATTTAATTATAATATCGTTAATATCTGTGGCCCGTCACGCAAAAAGGGCTAATCTGGGAACTTAGAAAAAGGATTGGCCGACCAGAGGGCGGATTTTGGAAATAATTACATAGAGAGGTAGAATATTCATTCTTGGTTCAAACAAATTATTGTTTGTGAAAAGTTTCAGCCTAGGGGTCCGTTTTATTAAACATCTTACGCAAAATTTAATCGTAAGTTAAAATAACAAATCGTACCAGGTGTTTTCATTCATTGATAGATTCTGTCCTGCAATATCTCATCGGAATCGTGTTTAGTAGATGAGATGATGCGTGGCAGAATTCTATATTTAGTTACTAATCTAGAAGCAACTTTAATTTTAGACTTATGCAAAAATTGATCGTAAGATGTTCAGTAAAACGGGCCCCTGGTCAGTCTGCGCATATCGCGCAGTCTGACCTGGATCTACACTTTACACACGTTCGACATGGTCCCATTTCGCGTGACTGGTCACATTTGTTGAACTGTCGTGTCGCCTAAACTGCGTCGATAAGGAAAGGCCTCTGCACAGGTTACACAATGGCTCATTACAAAAACAAAATGTAAAGCCAGGTTTAATTTCTGCGCAGCCGAAACTGTGGTAATTCCAATAGCAACCCATCTTTAAGCCTGAAATAAAATAAGAGTGGTTCGACACGTGAGCGAAAGATAAATAAGTAGATCTATATAAATTTTGTGTGACTGATTCTGTTGTTAAATTGTTTGTTTGAATATGATTTTTCGCTGCTTTTAACAATCTTTCGGTCATATCTCAATGGCTGGAGCACATAACAATGTATTCCTAGTATTTCCCACGAGATTTCTCCTTTTCGCAAGACTTATCGTATGCCGTGAAAATACATTTTTCTAAAGAAAATGTCCGGTGATCCCTGCTGAATGATTTGTGTATTGCGATATCTTTTTTTGAAAATCAAAAACCCGATAAATATTCGAGCTAGATTTTTCTTAAAATTCGATTTTGTAAAGTTGTGACATTTTTGTTCGAATCTAACGTCGCACCAAAGCCATCCTTAATTTGATAATTTGACAAAGAATTTCGTGCGATATGTAGATCTTAAATATTTCAAATCATAATCTATTGTAAACTAAAAACTTTAAAAAAATATTTTACATTTTATACGCTAAAATTGTTATTTTGAGAGGATTGGACGACGTTAAATTGCGATATCTTCGCAGAATCGAATTTTATGAAAATTAATACCTATATTTGTATCATTTTTCAAAAATCTTTAGAAAATCAGTCGGGCAGCACTATATCTAAAGTTCAACGTGGGTTACCGGATAAAGCTTCGAGGAAAACGTCGATATTTACAGGGAAAAAAAAAACAACATTAAGAGCATCACTAAAAGTCAAGTTATAATTTACAGTTAATTAAATCGTGAAATTGACATTCATCTCAATCAAAATCATTTTATACTCACTCAGCGCTCCATTCACTCATTCCAAACATTTACTCAAATCGATCAAAAACGCCCCAAATGACAAAAAAGTAAACAATCAACAGCTACATTCAAAATAAATATTAATTCAAAAAATCGTGAATTCACTGACTTTATTGGAATTGTTAGCGTCTGATTGGTTCTTGAAATAAGGAAGCAATTAACGGAATTTTTATGCATATTCTATTAAAGGGGGTAATGAATATCTTTATTTTGTTCATTATGAACAAAATAAGCGAAATTGGATTCTTTAATTTCACTCAAAACTCGCTCAACACACTCATTTAATTTCATTCCAAATTCATTACAAAATCATTAGTCTTGTCAATTTACGATGTTTTTAACTGTATAACTTTTATTAGGAATCCATCATCATAATCTAACATGTGCATCTTTTTCTTGAGCAAATGCCGTTCTAGGGATAAAAATCAGTAGATTATTTCCGAAATAAATCGACCATTTCTAAATTTGGTCCCTAAAAAGAAGCCGGTCCCTTGATGACATCCTGACTCCAACTTAATAAATAAAGCCATTTTCATGACCACCGTGTCAAAGCGCATATTTTACTGTTAAATAGGGAACCAATATTGCCCAGTTGGTTCAGGATGAACAAAATTAGCGATATTATTACCTCGCATTAATTAAATATGCACACAAGCTAGATAGATAACTTTCTATTTATTCATGAACTTACCAAACGCTTTTAATTCAAATTATGTCGGTGAAATCGCGATTTTTTCCCCAGCTATATTCATTTTCAATGTAGTTGTTGATCTTACCCTTTTTAGTGATTTGGGAGAATTTTTGAATGGTTTAATTGAGTGTTTGGAAAGAACGAATGGAGCGCTGAGTGAGTGATTTAGATTGATTTTAATTGAGATGAATGTCAATTTCACAATGTAACTAACTGTATCTACATTTCCGACAATATTCTTAAAACATACCGAGTTTTGAAACCATTTTTGTACCGCACCAACAAGAGCCTGTGCAGTTCATCTCTTCATGATGTATCGACCAGCCTCTATAACATTTTAAACCTTCAGTGCCTGAAAATGTATGATTAAAGACTGAACATGTAAATAACATTTATTTTCCGTAATTATTCAACTTGCAAGCCGTGGCTTTGTCGTGACATAATATGCCGGGTTTACTTTTCAATATTTTGGGTTCTTTCAAAAAGTTAGTCAGCAATTATCATGCGATGACTCGAGAAAATTGGTCGGTCCCGTGTGTGTTCGAGCTATCGCGATGTTGAGCTAGCACCTATTCAAGTGATGTCACAATTAATCAACACAGCTGTCATGGCCTCCAAACATGGGACTGAGATTGCTGCGGGACCGAAAGGCGATCTCGAGCTTTGGCATGAATTCGAGTTTTCGCCCTCTCGATATAACGCGAGACCACTGTAGCTCCATTTTTACCTACCTCAAAAAAACACCATGAATTGGAAGTACTGAGTAACCAGTCTCTATCTACTATCTTTCCAATTTTAGTGTTTTTAAATATTTTCCAATCAACTTTGATCTTTCATTATGATCAACGCGACCTGATTTTTCATTTGCGGATCTTTGACGGGAATCCAGCTCTGCGTTCAAGCGAAGAGTTTTCGAAATGATACCTCGCTTTGCAGGTATGTGCACGTACAAAGCGGGGTGTCATCTTAAAAGCGCTCGCGAAACGTTTTTACATACTGAACACGGGGCTGAGATCTTTAACAACAACAATCCAAACTGATGAGACCGGTGTTTAATACAAAAAAAGCGAGAAAAGTCCGATTTCCGGACGGCGATACTAATTGAAAGGGGAATTCCTAAGGTATTCATAATTTCGCCGGTAAATTTTCATTTTCGACTTGTAAATGAATTTACAGGTGTTTGTAGCATTAACACATATTCCAGGAATTGACTCAAAGGTATCCGGCGTGAATCACTCCGGGCTCTGCAACATGAGCCCGTGCGTGACATTTTCAACAATTTTAAGAGTGCCTGTAGGAAAAACATGTGAAACCTAGCCAATCACTTAACGCAATGAGGATATTTTTGCGCACTTTGATTGATTTGACTTTGACTTAGATTTGGTTGAGACCTTATCTGTCTAAAGAGCGTATAGCAAAGACTCTGGTCAGACTGTGCAGACGCACAGGCTGGCCAGAGGCTTTGCTGTGGGCACATATCAAATTGTAGGAAATGTCACACACAGGCTCATATAGAATTAAGAGGGACGACGTGATTAACCTCGGACTTCAAAATATTTAACAATCCCGGACATCAAAATATTAAAACAAGTGTTGTATTATCACAAATAATGGCATCCCTACGACCAAAATTATAATTGCAAATCTTCTGCTACGTAAATTACAGTGACAATTAAATAATTCAATTTTTCCAACGAGACTCGAACATCTGGCTGGCTAAAAAATTGATTGAATTCGATAATCAAAACAATTTTGAGTAAACAGTTTTTAGTTGACGCGCAAAGTAGTCTCATAAGAACCCTCCCAGCGTTCAGGATGGTATTTTAACAGGACAAGCTGTTCGAAAATTATACACCGCTTTTCACGCAATTACACGTGCAAAAGTGGGGTATAATTTGAAACCAGTTTGCACCATTTTGTTATCCTGAACGCAGAGCCTATTTCATAATCGAGAAATCTTTACGTTTTCACTCCATGCTAAATAATTATAGATATGAAGAGATTTTCTTTCAAGTAGAAGTATGAAACCAAAAAACATTTAATCATAATTATGTATGATTCATACAGTATGATTTGCATTTAGGTTTCAAATCTCCATGAAATAAAAGATTGCTCCCTTAATCCTTTAAATACAAAAACACAAATACCTATTACAACAAAAATTGCCAAGATGGCACAGCAAAGTCCAAGCATCTGTTTCATAGCTGTCGTATATTCGCTTGGAAAAAACCCGTTTTAATACGATGACACTAAAAACTAAGATAGGTACTTGAGCTATAATATACACAAAGAAAAAAGTATTGCAACATCCTATTTATAACAAAGTAGTTTTTAACAAAATTGAACTGTGGTAACTTGGCGCAATTTATGCACAAGGAAACAATTTCACAGGGTCTAATAATTGGTACTAAAACTGAAAAAACAATACTTTTTTTCCAAGTCTGCCATTTCATGCATTTTATTGTAATTATAAAGAGAACACGTTTTAATCAGTCATTCGTACACAATAAACTATGGCTGCATCGAATGTGCTAGATGGGATTTCAACCTGATTACTGTCTCAAATCTAAGAGGGATCCACACGCTTACTGTATAGAAACTATCTTGTACAAGCAAAAGCGACAACACTCATGGCACCCAATCTTCTCCCCATATCCTGAATCAGACATTGGATTTGAACATCATCATAACTATTGCAACATCTGTAACAACTGAGAAAGATTTTAAATAGGAGGTAAACGTTCACATAGTTCGGGAGCAAAAATGTCCAATAAATATATGACGGGGGTTCATATTCTGCTTTTATTGAACGTACTTTCGTATTTGCATACATTTAGATGTTGCAATACTTTTTGCTTTGTGTATATAATCCTTCCCATAACGTCATTAACGTACAGTAACTTACACCATACGATTGACATTCGCCTTGTCTAAACCCTTTCTCGATCGCTCTCTCAACGCTTTTTCATTCATTCATTCATTCATTCATTCATTCATTCATTCATTCATTCATTCATTCATTCATTCATTCATTCTTTCTTTCTTTCTTTCATCCATTCAATCATTCATTCATTCATTCATTCATTCATTCATTCATTCAACCACTCTTTCAAATCAATCTCTCAAATCATTCAAAAACGCCCCCAAATCGTTCTTCGAAATTGATAGAATTGTTCCACGATTTTATTTTCTGATGAAGACTCTAAAGAGTCTGATTGGTCCATGAAGACACACGAACAGAAAACGACGTAGATTTTTTTAAATGATGTAATAGATAGAGGATATTGAATGAGTGGTCATTGAATACCTAATTTATTAAACGAGTCATCTATAAACATATAAAAACGAGGCTGCGCCGAGTTTTTATATGTTTATAGAAGATGAGTTTAACAAATGCGGTATTTGGTGAGCACAAATTTGATATTCTATTTATAATATGACCCGAATTTCCGTGAAAATCGTCAAAATCCTTGAAATTCGACATTTCAATTTTCCTCGAAACTTATAACGCCGTTTAAAACTGACGTCAAAATATATAAATTATGACGTCATTTCGCGGTTTAAATATAGCGTTGCTATTCGCTCTGAGCTCATTTGCATAGTTATTCCACTAGTGTAATAACACCCGTGTAATGTTAAAAATATTCAACGGGTTTATTTCACTCCCGCGATGTCGGTCATATTTTAAATATCGTTATTTCCGTCAAGAAGGACGATATTAGTGATACATTGTAAAATCCCCTTAATCTCGCTCATCTTGACCCCTCTCCCACTCATTCAATTTCATTTCGAAATCACTCCAAAATCATTCACTCTGGAAATTTCACGATATTATTTACTATATTTAGAGAAAAAAACAATCATAGTTCTTGTAAGATAACGTGTTTTCAATCAATTAAAGTTGGGTTTTCTTAGAAAATAGTAAAGGGCAGCTTCTACTAGGACATGCACTCTTACTAGAGGAAATAGATATGCGATATTGTTTGATATTTTATGGGCGGTTTCAAAAAGTTCCGTTGTTTATAAGCCTTCTAAGGATTCTACAACGTACACATACAGATACAGAAATAATTTAAAACAGTTTAGCGATCGTGCTAATTCATTTTATCTCTTATCTTTTACTGACTGACTAATAATCACACTTTTTTGTACATGAAAATATACTAAAGGACAAAAGTCTTGTCCGATTTCGCGAATAAACAAATGAGGCAAAGTCTTTTTTTTAAGAAAAAAATCAAAACAGAAAGGGGTTCAAGCAGAACTAAACTATGTTATGAAATTTGACGTTTGTCGAGAGAAAACGTCATTAACGTCATAAGGATGAATTTGACGTCACTTACGATTCAATGCTAGTGAAAATTGTTACTGTGTTTTGAAGACAATGCCGATATCGTCCATCAAAACTTTCAGTGCATGTTCGTTAAAAAGTTATGATTTATTAAAGAAAACAATACCGGACAGAACTTTTGTCCTTAAGTATATATAGAGACTTGATCACGCGCAATCCTCAAAACTCCTAAACGACCACTTGCTTTGTGTCAAAGCTAATAGAAAGGTGTCATTTATGACGAAGAAGCAGACGAACAAAGTTGAGACGGGTGTCACATGAGTACAATATGATACAAACACTTTTATATCTTCCGCCGTTTACAACATGTTTGTAGAAACGAATTGCAAGACATGCGAGCAAGAGAATCAAATATTAAGTATACATGGGTAGTGCGAAGAGATGGGGAGGAGGTGGTAAATGGTCCTTCTAAAGCATTTTTGGTAAACTAGTATTCTGGCTTATAAAATGATCTACATCGCGAGAGTGAAATAACCCCGATGAATATTTTCTTTTATATTACACGGGTGTAATTACACTAGTGGAATAACTATGCAAATGAGCTTAGAATCTCTAACCACGTTATTTTTTTTTATGAAAATGACGTCATGATAAATGTGATGACGTAAATTACAAACGGCGTTATATGTTTCGGGGAATAACCTGAATCCACAAATTTCAAGAAATTCCCCAGTTTATTGCGAAAAGTCATGTCATATTATAAATAAAAAATCAAATTTGTGATCATAAAAATACAAAATTTATTAAACTCGTCTTCTAAGACAAATTAAACTCAACACAGTCTCGTTTTTATCTGTTTCTAGATTACTCATTTAATAAATTCGGTATATTCAATGACCACTCATTCAATATCCTCTATTTCCCCTTTGACTTAATTAATTAACCGTATTTGAGATGAAATATTGACCCCTCGCTGGTGTGGGGTAGGGTGGCGGTATCACAACGTCAAGCGATATCTCTAGTTCAACCCTTGTACGTCTGAATTATTTTCGTAACAATAAACCGTCTGGCTTACTCCTGTTGGGGTATATGTCGTTTTCTGTCCTACATTCAGGATGACAAAAGGGTGCAAACCGTATGCAAAGTATACCCCGCCTTACACGCAAAGCGGAACATAATTTGCAAACACTTTTTCACCGTTTTGTCATCCTGAATGCAGGTCTATTCATTTGCGATTATTCATTTGCTTAAGTCCAAAATCGTGTTATTTTGTGTGACTGGTAAAACTTTTTTTCACGTAGTGAAATAAAACGAGTACCTAGTCATTTTCAAATTTTTAAACCGATCGTCATTTATAACTTTGATTCGCCTCCAAAAAAGTCACAAATTTTGTTTATTTAGTTGTTATTTTCGATATCCGAGTTCTTGATGACAATATCACCAAAGCACGATAAAGCGCTCGACTTGATGAAATAATTGCGTTGAACTGTGCCCTTGAAACTTTTTGAATATACAAGTGGCTATCCAAGTATCATCTTTAAGGTTTTACATCCCGAATGAGTAATTTTGAATTACCCTTGATGTCAACATATCTCGTCTTAACCTTTTCACAATGATAGCAGAAGAAATGGTGTAAACCTTTTGGCATTAAAATTTCGCCTCATACCCTGAAACAAGCTCACCTCTTTGACGCCCTTGGACGAAAAAGCTTTTAGACTATGGGCTACTGGGACCCCTGTTCCCCCCCCCCCCCGGGGGGAATTTTATACACTATCATTTTCTGAAAGGTACATGTATAACCAACATTTTAAGACATGTTAGCACTCTGGCGAGTGGGGCTTTTGTAAGATACGTTACTTTGAAATCACCCACCCTAGATCCTTATTAAATGCTACATTTTGCTCCATATTTGTGAAATTCTTTGGGCAAATTTCAATTTTTAGTACTATGTCATACATGATTCTTGAGTATTAGTGATAAAACACCCACAGAATCCTGTATGATCCAAGAAAAAACGTGAAATTTACGTTACAATTACAAAATTGTTTCTCAATATTCGCTTATATAAAGATATTGTAATTTGGGTGCCAAAAATATTCAAAGTCAACACTTGTTGGCAAAATTGACAAGATAATATGATGAATTCACATTTATATAGTTTATTTTGGCCTGCATATTACTTGTTTTATACGTAGTAATGAAAAGATTTGAGCACATGTCATTTCAAACCCTTTATACAATGTAATTTCATATGCCGTTCATAAACAGAAAGGAGAATTGAAGGTGCAATTTTCTACTCTGATCATGCATAATAACACAAGAATATCATTTTTAACTGATATCCTTATGACAACAAATGCTTTATGTCTCTAAAGGAATGTTGTAACATACGTTACCTCAAAATATTTTACCAAAACCCGTTTAAACTGTTTTATTTTTAATCAATAAGGATTATAATTCTTTGAATTTATAGCTCTCAGTTCTGTTTCTTAGAAAATGCATCGGTACTGAATGCAAATGCGTGACCAACAAAAGATCAAAGATCTCCTAGCACTTATGGTATTAAAATTTCGACAGTAATTGAGAAGTCAATGTTATATCTTTGAACATCCAAGAAGGAAATTCTTATTAAATGCTAGTTTTTACATAAAGTATTTTAATGTAAAGTGATAAGTCACACCAATTGAAGTTAGTATCATTTGTAGTATCCCATCCCACAAAGTTAAAAAATATGATTACAAGATTTGAGATCATAATTTTGAAATAGCCAAATCATTAATACATGTATACCCAATTGCTGAAATTGTAATACCTACACCCTTCTAAATCAGCACAGATCTTAATAATCATTTTACATTGGAAATTATAAATTATCTTGAAATATTCAATAAAAAACAAGCTTTTTGAAAGATGTGGATAGGTTCTTTGTGTTGTACTATACCCGTTGTTTAATTTCATCATAGGGAAATATCTGTTCAGTGCAATTACATATCTATCAATCACACAATGCAGCATGACAGCTAAAAGAATTTAATTAATTGAATTTTTTTTTTCAAAATTACTTAGTCACTAGCATGTATATCATTTATCTCTAATTTCGTGCACTGGTTTATTCGTTGCCTATAAATGTTTTGAAACAGAATACCGATGGTCATAATCTAGTAACATATGTTACCATTTGTATGAAACAAGTGACAATTATCTTAAATGCACTTCAGTGTCAATACTGTAGCCATTTAAATCAAAATTATTATTTCTCTTTGATTTAGATTGAATTTTTGGTTTTACTGCATGGTTTTCAAATTGTTTGTCTGGAATGTTGGCCAAGTGGTTTGAATAAAACTTACTGGTTAGTAGAAGAGTCTTGCCCTTGAGCACATGAGAAAAATATGAGAGTTATGCCCAAGAACCATGAGTATATTAATAAGAATGGGCATTCTTCAATTCTTTTCTATAATGTAACACAAACTGCATGTACATATATATTGAAAGTCAGCCAGCAATGTCAAACAGAAATACAAATAGAATGTTAAATCACCAGCCATTTACACATTAACACCTATAAAGCTCTTATAAGCATGCGACTTATAAACCTATCATGCAATTTTTATATTTTATCTTTAAGTCTTGGGTTGTATTTGAATGAGTTCTTGATATTGATAAAATCCTATTGCTTAAGCAATTTATCATAATTCTTTTATTGTTTTAGAATGTAAGATTTAAAGAAGTGCTAATAATATCTAAGATGTGTTTCTTTCTGCATAAAAAGTACTTGTAGTTTGTATCTAGTTCAAAGTTAAAGCATTTTTTAAGCATCTTTGTTTTACTTAAATCTTTACTTTTGTAAGAACTCATCATGATCAAGAGCATTACAATTGGTGTGCACCTAATTTTCCTTTGGAAGCAATGATTATGTTTGATTTTCTAAAAAAAAATGTAACATATATTACTCTCTTTGATAGCTAAATCAAAATGTAAATGGAAATGTTCTATTCATTTGAATTTTTTTGTTTGTTTGAATGGGTTTAACGCCGCTTTCAACAATCTTGCAGTTATATCGCGGCGGCCGGAGCACCTAAAAATGGATTCCTGGTATTTCTTACACCTGTACTACCATTACACCCTTTCCTAGCCTCCGACTGCTATCTCACATAGGTTTACGATTATCTACCTATTGGTGAGAGACAAACGTCGGAAAGGATATACGAGGGTTGTTCAAAAATTAACCGTATTTTGCCTCGCAAAATTTTATTGTTGATGCAATCAAAATAAATTTGGTATCATTCGCTGTCGGAATTAAATCTACATATGGTTATGTAAATTTGAAATAGTTATGGAACATAGCGCGCGCGCATATGCCATAAAAAATGCCATGGAAACGAGTACCCGGCGCAGCAGATAAGATAATTCATATATTTGGTCTTCGTTTGTAAATATTCTTTCTCTTCTAACCGTTGAAACATTTGAAAATTAATTGCGTTGCTGGAATTCGTATTACAAATGCCTTGTCTTAATTTGAAGTAATTTGACCATAGAGTTTTTCGGTAAGGTTCGTTTAAAATATGGCGGGGTAAGTGTTTCGGAACGCTTTAGACAACGTCAACTGAATGCTCGGAATTTTGACCTTTAATTATTATATTCGTTATCCACCAAAATAACGAAAAACATAAATCAAACACTTGTCACGCTGAAAGGGAATGGTCAATTCTTCCAAATGCTTCATTTTCTTCGGTGAAGTCGCTTCCGTGCCCCTTGAGATAAGAGGAAGAACGGACAGAGAGAAACTTGTTAAAGCAAATGTAGGGACGTCAATAACCGAGTTCTGGAAGATATAGGCGATTAGCTAAGGGGTACCTTTCTGAGAACTTTTATGTCGTACCATTCAATTTTACCTTTAAGCACAGCTTAATTACAGGTCCACTGAATTCATCCTTCTCCCATGATTATCGAGTCGTGACAAGCTAAATTACACAACACAAAACGTCTCAATTCTCGACAACGTCGCTAGCGTCATGTACTGTGCGCCGCCACATAATACCGATGTACTTTTGTTTGCGTGTGAAATGAATATACATCTTTCAACTGCTTCAAGCTTTGGCAAGTTAGATAATATAAAGTGTCCCATTGATATGAGTAAACTTTTTTCAATAGCGATAAATCAGTGATGATTAATTGATCTAATTCGGATAAATATTGAACATCCCTCGTAAGCCGCCACCGGGGATCGAACCCACGACTTCCAGATTGGAGACTTTTGCCTAACCAACTGCGCTATGGTGGCGGCTCTATTCATTTGAACATAATATGGTTATACAGTCAAACCTGTCTTAAGCAAGCACCCAAGGGACATTCAAAAAGCGCATGCTTAAGACAGGTGCTTGCTTAATACAGGTCAATTTCAGTGCAAATGGTTCATTTGGGAACTTGGTGGCCGCTTGCTTAAGACAAGTTGCTTGCTGAATGCAGGTGGCCACTAAGGCAGGTTTGACTGTACTCATGTAAATTTTTAGTATTGAACTGAATTGGCAAAACTAGAATTGCATGCAATGTACTTTCCATTCAGTTGGAAACAATAGAGAGCTAAAATGCTTCAAGGAATTTTCAGGCCATTTTAACTGTATAACTCTCTTATCGAGGTGGTTTATCCACCTAAAAATGAATTCCTTGTAATTATCATACACATCATTACATTCATCACATCATCCTTTTTAAGCCTCTAGCTGCTTATACAACGAAGATTAATGATAATCAACTCGTTTGTACTGGCTGATGAAACCTTGTACCTATGATATAGAGTCAAATGCGCTACCAAATCCAATGTGCTACCAACTGAGCTACGACCATGATCAACTCTAAGAAATATTCTTAACTTTTCTGTACGAAATTGAAGGAAAAATTGCTTAAAAATATTGTAGGAACAGCTTTTTTCATCTATTTGGTTATCATTTTTCACAATGAAAACTGTGTCTTATCATCAGAAGTAACATATATAACTTGTGTTTTATTCTAAAAATGTGAAAAAAGTCTCAAACATTGAAGAAACCATAAGTTGCCTCAACATTGTGTTTGGAAGCTGCCTCAACATTGTGTTTGGTGCATTTCCCTAAACTATGATAGCGGCTCAATAATAATTATACCTACAAATAAATGGTAACGTATTTTGCACGCTTTTAAAACCACAATGAGCCTTGAAATGATTAAAATTTATATTGATACCTTAAAAATACTTTAAACAGTTGTGGTTTATAGTTGATTTAGACAATGGGGGATTTTACAATAATTGCAATCAGCTGAGATATGAATAAGCCTATGGTACTTGATGGGTAAATAGGTTACTTTAGAGTAACTTATTGTGCAAATAGCTTGATGGCCAGATGCATAAAAAATATTAAAAGCTCCCAAAGAACAGAAGCTTAGAAAAACACAGTAAACAAAACATTCAGTAGAGCATTGATGAATATAACATTTTTTCTGAATGCATTGAATTGAAATTTAAACGTAACGTATTTTACTCCTATGCATTGCTTGTAAGGGCTATATTTTTCAAGTCATAATTCAAATGAGCTTCAAATATCTCCAGAATCACAAATATCATTAACAAAACACAATATCATTTACTTTTTACTAAATGACAGGAAATTTTTATAACAAGACAAACGACTGAAATTGTTTTATAAAAATTTTATAGGTTGGAATCTTACACGTAACGTATCTCGCATTTGCCCCAGTGGCCAGACTGCTAACAAGTTTCAAAATGTTCAATATTGCATAGGCTTTTAGAAAAGCATTATTAACAATCTTCCCAATGGGGCAGCTATGGAAAAATCATTTCTATCTATGTGCCTTTCTTTGAAATTAAAAAGAAACGTATTTTACTTCCATAAAATGCCTTCAAGGGGGATTTATTTACAAAGTATTACTATGAATTTGCTCTACATACATTCAGCAACATAAATTTTGGTATTAAAAGATAACTTCTGGTCATTTTGGCTCATTTTTTCACTGTACATACCAAAAATCTTATATTGAAAATTTGATATGTAATTAACTTTGAGGTAACGTATCTCACTAACGCCCCATTTGTCAGAGTGCTAACAAGTCTCAAAATGTTCTATTTACCATGGACTATCAAACAGGCAATGTTAACAAAATTCCCAATGAGGCAGGGATAGACAATTTATTTCTATATTCATAGTTTTCTATGAAAATTAAGGGTAACGTATTTTACTGCAATATCCCGACTCTTAAGATGACCAGATTTTTCAAAAAATTCCATAAATGGACCATGCAGTTAATCAGCAACACAAATATATGTATAAAAAGTCAACTTTTTGTTATTTAGACTTCCATTTTTTGGGTAGTGTTTTAAAATTCATTTTCAAAATTTTGTAGGGTGTGCTACTTTAAAGTAACGTAACTTACAAAAGCCCCACTGGTGTTCTACATACCATGGGCTTTCAGAAAAATATGGTCTACAAAATTCCTCCTGGGGGGGAACAAAACCCATTGAAGCTCATAGACTATTTGCAGTGCATTGTGGTCAATAAAATAAAGATACGTATTACAAACACTTTTTGTCATCGACTCAATAATGTTTTCTTCCTTCGGAATTAAAATCAAACCCAATCCCTATTTTAGATATCCCAGAAGAAAAAAACTTTGGTAAGCATTGTGGAAAATGAAGAAATTTCTTGTGACAAGCCTGCAATTATTCAATTGTCTACTTGTCTACCCCCCCCCCCCCCTTTCGAAAACCATATTTTCAAAATTTCAAGAACAAAAACTCTTCGTCTGTAACTTCTTTGACATTAGAAAAGTCGACTTTTTTCAGCTGGTAGTTGGTTGGGGTCTCCGAATGCCTGAATGTACAGCCCTGTGTTCAGGATAACAAAACAGTGCAAACTGTTTGCCATTCATACCCCGCTTTGCTCGTTCACTTGCGTGCATAGCTAGATGCAATTAGCTAACAGTTTACACCGTTTTGTCATCTTGAACGCAGGGAAGGCGCTTGCGATATTTGAGCAATGTGACGACGATAATCTCTTCTTGAATGTTTATGCTAGGCATCAGGGGGCCGTTTTACTAGACATCTAACGAAAAAAAAATCGTAAATCAAAATGAATAATCGTATCTGGTGTTTTCATTCATTTATGGATTCTGCCTTGCAATATCTCCTTGAAATCGTCATTAGAAGACGATTCCAATGAGATGTTGCATGGCAGAAATCCATATTTAATTACAACTGTAGAAGTAACTTTAATTTTGGACTTACGCAAAAAAAATGATCGTAAGAGGTTTAGTAAAACGGGCCCCAGATGAAGGTGCCATGTTTCGTAATGACCACGTGAACCGCTTGATGATTCAATGCTTAAAAAACTAAATATTAAACTAGATCTACCTGGTTGTGATTTTTACACAAGTAACATTGATAAATGTTTTAGGATATTATATCTAAGTAGTAGATAATGGTTGTATAATTTTTGAAGAAATGACGTCAAATTTCTTAACGAATACCTTCCTTTTACCTGACAACGTCGTTCTGAAAGATTGGAGGTTATCCGAATGCAAATCTACCTTGATGTACTCGTAAGTTTTGACAAAAGATTTTGCATTAAAGCTGCTCTGTCATAGATCGGTAAAATCCGATTTTTGAATCTTTTTGTAAAATTAATCGGAAATTATGACTTCATCGTGTAGAAAACTATACAATAATAAGATTCGATCTGGTAAGACATGGGTAAAAAGACAGTTACTCCTGAACTTAGCGGAATACCATTTTGAGAAATAAAGCAACTACTAACGCCTAAAAGAGTATTGTTAAATTTTTAGCTAACTATTTACGCATGTAATTCCACCCGTTTGTCCCATTCTATCAAAGGTCTAGGTCGAAGTATTTGTCAATTGGGAAATACATATCGATACATGCAAAAAATGAAGCATTATACATGAAAAATAATATTTTTGTAATTTATAGACTGGATCCATCACTGACCTTGCCGCTTCGAACATTCAAGCTACAATTTTTTTGAAATGAGTTGTTGGTAGTGCCATACCCATGTGCGTTTCTTAAACATCGGAAAATGCACATATTTCCAAATCAAAGAACCAGCTTTTCTATTTTTGTCCTCGCGATCAAAATCATGGAAAAAGTTTTTTTTTTTTTTTTTTTTTTTTTTGCTTAAATTGAATTTTCCGACTGAGGAATTAAAAATAGGTAGAAATGAGGTACAGTGAGAAAATACTTAATCCCTGCATTATTTTCAATTTTCTGACATTAGATACTTAAAAGACGTAACATTTCTGTTATTTTGATATTCATCTGGCCATTATTAACATCATGACGTCATTCTTTGTGACCTCATCAACCTGACGTCATAGCAACATACTGGTTGATGTGAAAAATTAGTGCAGGAGAAAAAATGTACATGCATAGAAATTTTCGTTTTTATATCTTCGCTTTCTGCATTTTATCTAAATCTAGAATTTCATTCTTCATAACTATACTATTATGTTTGAAATTCGATATCTGATTGACATCCACCGGATTCAATTTCTTTTTCAAATGTTTTATCTTGCAGAGTCCCCATAGTGTCCCTTTTCGCGTGACGGATCACAAGTATGTACTTGACCCCTCTTATTGAAAGTGACCTTGATGGCCCCTATCTGCAAGACGTGTCACGTGCCTTTTTACAGAACGATCCCTCGTCGCATGAAAGACAGTATTTTTCCAATGATAGCAGTGACATCGTTTTCCATTTTGATTCCATAACCGTTTTTGTGCGATCGTATCTGTGTCGAAAATGGTGATCTTACAGCTAAGTTACATAAGAGAGTATTACAAAAACAAATCGTGACGTCATCACCCATGTCTTCACACCCATCCTTGTGAGATCTCGAACAGCCCATCATCAGACCTGAAACAAAATTGTCGATATGTATAATACGTACTTAGTGTTTTGTATGAAAAAAATATATGGCGAGGTGGGGGGGGGGGGGAATTGATAATTGTCGAGGCTCTGCCTAGACAATTATCAATTTCAACAACCGAGTTAGATATCTTTTTAAAAACAATACACTAAGCTTGTAATATTTATCTTATAACCTTTATTTGCCTTAATTTCGTCGATGTTTCTAACAAAAATGCAAGTTTACAAAAATAACCACATTATGTCATTGTTCTAAAAATTTCCATGTGATATAAAAAATATCATATGGGATGTTATCTGTATAGTTATAAGATAAAAAAATATTGTCATATAGAGGAGAATCGAATGTTTTGAACAGTGTAAGATCGACTTACATTCCATTGAGTGAACAACATATATTTTATAGAAATATCAATCGAGCTTACTCGAAAATCAAACGAGTATTCTGTTAATTTAATGCAAAAATGGGACGAAATGTGAAATTGATAGGACAGATTTTCTTAAAGCGCAAGTGTGCTTGCAAAGCGGGGTAAATTCGCTCACAGATTGCACCAGTTTTGTCATCCTGATCGGAAAAGGTCTCACAATCTTGTAAGACATTAATCTAATCTTCTACTTGTAATTGGCAAATAAGACTGCCTCAATTGGCATCTGCCATGCGCAAGTGTGAGCATGTTTAAAATTCATGCACATGAACAGAAAACCAAATGCCAAAAAATACCCCCATCCCCACAAAAAAGTGTTACAAAGTGAAATGAAATGAATTGGTTTCTAACATACTCGATTTTTGTGTTGTTTTACCACCAAAGAAACAGGATCCCCTGCATGGCACCTTCATAATGTTACCCTTCCTGCCTTCGTAACATTGTAACCCCTCAGTACCTAAAAGACATCGTGAAACAGTCAATTCCTTTTAAAAAAAATGGTGAAACATTGAAAAACATATCAAGGGGTCAGCGCAATACTATTGTAAGTGCCTATATATTTATAGGCACTTACAATAGTTTTGCGCTGACCCGCCGATATTTTTTAGGCAATTTGGAGGGAGTATACGATCTCTAGGGAGGGAGAGAGAGAGAGAGAGAGAGAGAGAGAGAGAGAGAGAGAGAGAGAGAGGGAGAGAGAGAGAGAGAGAGAGAGAGAGAGAGAGAGAGAGAGAGAGAGAGCGCGAGAGAGAGAGCGCGAAAGAGAGAGAGAGAGAGAGAGCGCGAAAGAGAGAGAGAGAGAGAGAGAGGAGGGGGCACAATGAGAATGAGAATGAATGAGAGAAAGTGAGTGAAACAATGTGAGTGAGGATTGAGAAAGAAAGAGAGAGAGAAACTTGGTGGATCTCACAGAGTGAGAGAATGAAGGAGAGTGAGAGTAGAGAGAGTAAGGAGGGAGAAAGAGAGGGAGAGAAAAAGTGAGAGAAAGAGAGAAGAGAAAGAGTAAGGAGGGAGAAAGAAGAGAGAGACAGTGGGAGACAGAAAAACAGACAGATAAACAGAGAATGCGAAACAGACAGAGAGACGGACAGAGAAACAGGCAGATGGATGAGTTGGAAAGTATTTGAAAAACGAAACATAGCATACCTGTAATGACAAAAATTGCCAAGATGACACTGCTCAGTCCAAATAGCAGCTTCATATCTTTCTTCTATACCCAAGAAAATGTATCAAATTATGCAGAATTTGTCAAACTAAGCGGAGTACTTCATAAGACAAGTATATCTGGTCGAGTAATATTGAAATCTTTATATCATTCAAACGATAGGATAAGAATTAACCCTTTGCTGTTTAATCCCTGCTTTTTACGTGTCTGTGATTTTATGATTGAGAAAACATTGTGAAAAAAGAAGAAATTGCTTCTGACAAGCAATTTCTACTTTTTCCACACTATTTTCTACCCTACTGAATGGTTATTTTTCAAACTAAACCCACTTTAAATTTTCGTCTGCAAAACCTTTGAATTTGGACAGGTCCAAAATTTTGTAAAACAGGAAAGGGTTAAAAGGTCCTCGAAGCACTTAAATGTAAGGTGATACATTTCTGCCAAAAGCCAAAATGTACGTGTTCTACTGACCAAAGGTCAGAAGAGCTATTGCGATACCGGTTTTCCCGTCCAGCGTCCGTCCGTCCGTCCTTTAAATTTTGCTTGTTAACGCTCTTAAGTCCACAATTCATTTCGATTCTTTCCAAACTTGTCCAGAATGATTGGACCATCACAAGGATCGTTCCTTTCGAAAATGGGTCAGATCCGTCAAGCGTCATGGGAACAGGAACCTAGTTAAAATTTGATTAGAAAATACTCGTTAATGCTCTAAAGTCAACCATTTTCATCCGATTGACTCCAAACTTGTCCAGAATGATTGTACCGTCACAATGATTGCTCACACTTAGAAGAATTTTCTGATCGATTGAGCGTCACGAGAAAAGGGGCTTATATTTGAATTTTAACTTATATAATTCATCGTTAACACTTCTTCATATATGCATGGAAGTTAATGACAATTTCACTTAAAAGTCTACATCATTGGACGAAATTAACAATATTGATTACCCCCCCCCCCCCCTTTAAAAATCTACGTAGTTTCTGTTTGTGTGTCTTAACGGACCGAATAAGTCTTCATTAGAATCGTGGAATGATTATATCAATTTGAATGAAACGTTTATCGTTTTTAACTATTTTTAGACCGTTTTTGAGTAATTGGAATGAGTGTTAAGAATGAATGAATGGAGCGCTAAGTGAGCGATATAGAATGGGTTTTAAAGAGGTGAATGTCAAAGAGGTGATGTTACTATCTGTATCGGTAGATTAGTTTTGGTAATTTTACTGCCAAACCAGTGAAACAAGTGACTAAATGGAGTTTGACGCCGCTTTCAACATTTTTTCAGTTATATTGCGGCGGCTGGAGCACCTTACAATGGATTCTTGGTATTTCCTTTACCATTACAACCATCACATCCTTTCCTAGCCTCCAGCTACTATCTCACATAGGTCTGCGATTATCAACCCATTGGTGAGAGACAAATAGTCAGAAAGAATGAGTGCCGCCGTCGGGGATCGAACCCGGGACCTCTAGATTGACAGTCCGACGCGCTACCAACTGCGCTATGACGGCGGCGCCAAACCAGTGAAAGAGTGTATTCTGCTTTCGTTCATTTCACCTTTGTCTTACATTATGCTGGGCCCATTATAGAGAACTTGTGCTTCACATTTCGTCTCATATTTTTTAGAGAGAAAGCATTTTACATCATTCGAAGAACCTCGGTTCTAGCAATATAGATATAAAAAGCTCTTAAATTCATCCATTGCTCCAAACATGGAAGATATTTTCTCCGTTGGATTTAAAAATCTTTCGCAGATATTATCAACTCCTATCTCCACGTTGAGGTACGAATCAACATGTCGCGTTCCAACCACTGTTGATTTAAAAAAAAATCCAAAAGATGATATCATTTCGCATGGCACGCCATATTTTACAACCTCATTACTGAGTTTTCCTTTATTCGGACTTGGATCATTTGATTAAATAATTCAAATGCTTACAAATTTCAGAAAGAAAGGTGATATTTTTTGCCTTTTGATGATGGGTGTGAGCGGGATCGGCCTTCACTCATAGTGGAGTCAAATCATTGTCTTCACTACCCAATTGTCCTTTAAATCAATAGTCATGTAGTGTAAACTTGACCTGCACCTTCTAAGTATGCTTTTTAAGATAATTTATCCGTATTTGAGCAACATTTCGGAAGTAATAATCTTTAACAATGTTAACCGAGGTTTCCTAATGATACTCATTAGGATACCTCGGTCAACATTGTGAAAGATCATGAGTTCCGAAATTTTGCGGAACTATTACGGTTCCGCTACCTTAACTCCAAACTGGACTATGTTTCAGGAGTTTGAAGAATTTGGTACCCCCCGTGTTAAAAAGTGGGCGTAGGCGGGGTTGAGCATTCACTCAATGTAGAGCCCGATCTTGGTCTACAGTGTCCATTGAAGCTAGTGTCATATAGTCTGGTTTTGATCTTCACCTCCTATAGTTATATGTTTTCAACCCCAAACTGAAATATTTCAAACATTTGATATACCTGTTTTTGATAGTGGGTGTGGATGGCGATCGATCTGCACTCATTGTGGAGCCCGATCTATGTCTTCATCAACCTATTGTCCTCCAATCTTAACTATAAGAATTTGTATTCTTTCGTTGGTGCCGATTTCTTCTCGAAGTGAACATAAGCCAGGCATGTCAAAACATGTGGTTTAAAGAATTATGTTTTGTTTTCTTGCACTTGTGCACTCTGAAAAGGGGTTCTACGTCAGATATTCTTATCAGAATATTGGATTTTGGTTGGAAAACCATATTTTATGACATCCCTGATTTAAGATTGCTGAAAAGAAATCTTTCTTTTGTTTTTCAAATTAGCCAACACGCTTTTCGTTTTATATTTCTTTATTAGGTTTACGTGGCAAAATATAGAAGTGGTCGGAAAGCATTTCGATATTTAATTGTATACGGAGATAAAAAATTATAAGATTTTTCATATATATATACAATGTATATTTATATTTACATATTTTATTTCTGAAAATAACGAGATAAGATACAAGAAACCAAATATCTTGAAAAATGATAAGAGACAATAATTATTTTACTATTCGATGAAATGGAGAAGATTTTTATGACCCCGCATCCAAAGATCGGGGGCATACTGTTTTACCGTCTGTCTGGCGGTCGGTCTGAAAAACATAACCCCAAAACTTAACATTGCCATTTACTTCAAGGCTATTCAAGATAAAGTGCTCATATTTGGAATGATGATAGATCTCCATGATGTGCAGCTACGGGTGCCAAGATCACGTAAAAAGGTCGAGGTAAAAGTTTGTTTTTTAAAAAAAAAAAAAAGTTTCTAGAGCATTTGTGTTTAACAAACACACATTGATTATTAACAAGGAACGCAAATCTTCTTATTCGTAAAATTGTGACCAAATGTCTTACCTCCCTTTGAAAACTTTATAACAATAAATGAATAGAGGATCATGGAAATTTACAGATGTATATGGCCGGTATTTCGAAAAAAATATATATACGCGGCCCGCCTTTTGAAAGAGATCCATTGAAACCTCGTAAAAGTGATTTTTTATGGTGAAAAAGCCCTGCGTTCAGGAAATGGGTATATCAGAGGATATGATTAGCTAAAATGATCATTTTTATATCAGAATTTCTGTTGTAATCATACTTCCCTATGATGTAAACTTAAGAAATTATTGTTGAAATTAAAGAAATTGCCTGCACTCATTAATATTTATTCTCAACCACACAGAATGGTTTCTTTTGAAACTGCATCATACTTTGCTCGGTTGACTTCAAGTCCTTTTCAATTATGGCTTGTTGCGTTTGTTTGTATGGGGTTTATCTTTCCTTCAACATTATTGGAGTAACATCGCACGACTGGTTCACCTACCCATGGTTTTCTGCCGTTTTTACACCAGTACAACAATAACATTTCGCCCGGGCGGCCAGCTGCTAATCCCGCCTAATCTCGCCTAGGCGTATAACTAACCATACATAGGCGGGAGGCAAATACAGTTAGTTACATCTAGAAATTGATATTCACTTCAATCAAAACAATTCTATATCGCTCACTCAGAGCTCCATTCATAAACTCCCTTAAAAACCGCTCAAAAACGCTTAAACCTCAAAAATATAAAATCAACAACGACATTCAAAATAAATTTGGATAGAGAAAAATCACGATTTTACTGACATAATTAAAATTGTAAGCGTCTAATATATTCTTGAAGAAATAGGAGGCTATCTATAGAACTTATTAAAGGGAGGTAATCAATATCGCTAATTTTGTTCATCCTGAACAAAATTTGCGATATTTGATTACCTCCCATTAAATTCACTCAAAACTCGCTCCTCATATTCAATCAAATTCATTCCTAAATCATTCCAAAACCAACACCATGTCAATTTTACGATGTTGTTAACTGTAGGGGAGACCGGGGCAGAATGTTACACGGGGCAAAGTGTTACGTTTGAAATATTTTCTTCTTGACATCATTAATGTCCCAGTTGTTATTTCTTAGGAAAGGGTTTTTTGATTATGCATGTTTTGCTGCATATTAGATTCATGAAATAGGAATGTCCACTTAAGAAGAATCAGAAAACGATTTTTGTGACACAAAAGTAAATTCTTACCATCTTCGTAAATACCCGCCTCGTCTGATATAAAAGTACAAGAAATAGAAATGTCATATGGTTATGGGATCCCGAGATCCAGAAGCTTACTTTTGTGTACAAATTATGTTATTGTAAAACTTTCTTTTCTTTGCACGAGTATCTTTTCCGAAAAGTTGCGATTGGGGCAAAGTGTTACACAGGACGTGGGGCAAAGTGTTACAGTGTAACATTTTGCCCACAATATGTTTAGCGCCATTATTCAATTTCCAGATAACGAGATTATGACTGAAACGAATTAAAAGAAGCTTCAGGCGAAGTTTTAATGTTTGTGCAAATCATTTAACATCTAATTTTATGCAATAGAAACCGTTGTACGAAAAAGATAAATTTCCCGTTGCAAGAGTAACCAGCTTTTTCTCAAAACGATTTGCCCGCTATATATTCGGACATGTTGAAACGGGGATTTGGCTGTCCAATGGGCTTATTTCTAAAAGTTTGTGGTTAATCACAGATTTTCAATGTAATTTCATAAATGTAGAGTTTAAGAGACTTAATAGTAATCAATGCAATTCAGCCATGATCATTTCATACTTTCTGACTTTTCAGACTTATTCGAAGCTACAGTAGGTTCAAGTAGTCACAGGTGCTCTTAGATCTTATTCCGCAAAAGGACATACAATACGAGATTTATGGTTTATGTCTTTATAGGAGAAATAAAAAAAGAGAATATTTTAGGATATGGTCTGAGTATTCTATTATTAAGGAAACGTTTTGAAACATATGGTTAGGCGTAAGAAATGCACTTTTTTGTCATGGGTGGCCAAGTCAGTGTGTGCAAAACTTGCAGTCTATTTTTGAATAATATTTCGCCAAAAGGCCTTTCATGTTTATCCCGGTATTGTAAAAGCAAATGAAAGTCCTTTTTCGTGACAACTGTATGCCATGTAACACTTTGCCCCGGTAGGTGTATCACTTTGCCCCAAAAGCCCGGGGCAATGTGTTACATTTACCGGTATTTTTGTCTGCGTATAAAATTTTTATGATATGACGAAATTGTTTAATCAAAGTATTTTTTAGTTCCAAATTCGATAAATTTTCGAGTCATATATTAATTAAATTCAAAAGAGCTTTGGTGTCGGAAAATTTGTGATTTTTTAAAAAATTGTAACACTTTGCCCCGGTCTCCCCTACTAGTGTCGTTTTGACATTTTTTGTAATTTTTGTAATGCAACTGGACGAAATTGACAATATTCATTCCGCCATTTCCCCCCCCCCCCTACCTCCTTAAACAATCACGTAGTTTTTTGTTTAGTTTATACTTATTTATATTAGTTCGTTTGCGACGAAAGCTGAAGCTTATTGAATCGCTCTCGAATACTCAATCCTGATGTTTTCAAGTCCCTGAGAAAGAGGCAGTTTTTTGTTTGTGTGTCTTTTCTCACAAGGCAATCAAATCGCTGAATTTTTATTAGTTTGAATGAAACGTTGACAGTTTTTAACTATTTTGGAGTGTTTCAGAACAATTTTGAAGCCTATTTAGTGGATTGAGTGTTTTGAATGAATAAATAAATGGAGCGTTTAGCGAGCGATCTAGAATGATTTTGAACGAGGTGATTGTCAATTTTACGATGTGACTATCTGTACTATTATCTACGGCTTTGCCATGTTGACCATTTAAATATGTCAACTATTCAATATTGATATATAGATACATTTAAATTTTCAGTTTTGTTTACTCAAGGAATTGACCAATTAAAGAGAAAAAATATAGCTCCTAGCTACATTTATCTAAAAAATAGTGCACAGTCCTCTCGTGGATGAGTGTCACCAGACGACTTTTTTCTGCTTCAAACACACGTAGGTTGCACATTCGGAACACAACTCGGCCAATCTCACGATCAACCTCGGATGTACATAGACGGACTGTTTTTAAAAATTACGGGAAAACATTGGAAAAACTCGATGACGTCAGTTAAAATGGCGTTAGCCCTCGAAACTGTGAGTGAAAACATTCGACGTCGCCAACGCTACTCGTTTAAGTCACTGACGTGAATTCATCGAATCCTTATATTAATATCTTTAGATTCTTAAATAAAATTGGCCCATATTTGAACAAAGTACAGACAAAAGTACTACCCAGGTACTACTACAAACGTTGGTAAAAAACTCGAGCCATCTATTTTGAAAACAGACCAAACCGGTTTGACAAGGATGTTGACAAAATAAATGGAAATTGATTGTTTCAAAAGAGCCTTTTGAGACCGAGTTTTATATCTAAGGTTATAGTAGTACTTGGGTAATACTTTAGACTGTACTTTGTTAAAATATGAGCCAATTTAAGCCAACCGTCATGCAGTTGCTTGTTCTGTACAAAATGACCCTTTTCTACAATGTCTTGGCTTTACCGCTATAGCTATGGCGGTCTTATGTTGCTCAACTGCTTGTGCTAAAAAAAGCTTCATTTTGATATAAAATATACCTGGACATACTGCTTTTTCTTGGCTAATGAAGCGACCTTAAAATTTGGGCCTCAAACACTTTACATGAACCTAGGTCCACAAATAACATGCAAACGATGACTGTAAGTTTCCTTTCGAAAATGGAGCTAATCCATTGGGAAACATTTGGACAGGGTCCATATGCAAGTTCGGTCAAAGTATTCTTGTTTATACATAAATATTATCTGATTTATTTTAAACTTTGACAGAATGATTATTGGGTCATAAGAAAAATTCCTTTTGAAAATTTGGCTGATCCATCTGGCTGGAAACGCGGGAAAGGGTGGGCTTGCATTTTCAGTTAACATACAGTTAAGGACGATTTCGGGAGTTCGTTCTTGCGCAACGTCTTTGCGCATCGAACTCTTCAAAAAGGAGTTAGCGCTCTAAACTTGCACTTATCTCGGACGTAACAAAAACACAATAAAACCCCTTTAATTTTTCATATTTCGAGGAAAATGCTTTTATGAAGACGATAAACAAATCCTATCACTAAAAAAATTATATATATTATCACAGCCATTTTATTTTATGCAATAAAGGATATGACGTCAGCGTCGTTTTTGTAGGTATTTGTGACGTTAACGTTCCCGCGCATAATCAGACATCAAACAACGTTATCAGTCGTGAATCCGATAGCTACATGTAACCGCCACATTTCATTTTGACGGGGTGAATTTTTGAAAGGTTGATCTTGATAAACGATCCTTTCGTTGTCAAATGATCTTGTCAGATTTTTAATTTCCAATGTTTGGATTAATTTTTTAACAGACCTGGGTGTATTTGAAATTTATTTGGGGAGGGGGGTGTGAGCGAGGTAGATGACATTGATCTCATCAATTGACTTTGATCAAGGAATTTGATGATGCTTATTGACAAGATTAATTATTATTCCATATGTGAGTATTCTATTTTCAATAGGCTTGAATATTTTTGAAATTACTAGATTTTTGCGTGATTTATGTAACGTTGGCCTTGATATATGACCTTGACCTTCATGTGATTTGACCTTGGGATTTTTTGACGCAAAACAAAGAGATATCCTATTTGTTGAGGAATTCAACTTCATTATCGATCAATTTAAGAAGGGTTGAATATCATTGATTTTGTTCATAAAATTGGCACGAGAAAAAGAATCAGGAGTGAATTTTTTCCTTAGCGTCAAAACTGGGTGACCTAGAATTTTGCATTTTTTCTAAAGAATTAGCACGGTGACTACACCTTTTTTATATCAATATCACACGAACATATAATTATCTACAAAATATAGAAAAAATAAAAATTTCTATCTCAGGGTTTTTGAGAAATTTGATCAAAAGTAATAAATTTTGAAAATATTCTCGTTCATTTTCGATATTCCCGGGTTTTACGAATTGGGGAAAAATACCTAAAAAATCACTATGTTTCCTTTCAATCGATAATTGTGTATTATATTCAGTGCAAATAACTTCTTATCTATGAAATCAAAATAAAATTGATATGAGTTGTTTTATAAGATTTGCTTGTGTTATGGTTTTATGTCATTACCAATAAATGAAAATCGGGGAAAAAATCGGACAAAAATTTACTCGATACCTATGACATTCTATGACGTTTTACGAAAAATATAATTCGGTGACCCCCTTTTTTCTTTCCAATTTTGCAATCGCCATACTTTACTCTACAAAATATGAAAATATAAGAAAATTCTATCTCAAGAAATAAAATCTAGAAATCGTCCTTAATAGCATCGTGACATTGACATTCACCTCTATCAAAACCATTCTTAATCGCTCACTCAGCGCTCCAATCATTCATTCAAAACACTCACTCAAACCATTCAATAACCCTCAAACCCATTGAAAAATGAAAAGAATCGACAAGTCATTCAAAATAAATCGGATTGAAAAAAATCGCGATTTCAGTGACAAAATTCATATTTTAAGCGTCTGATAGGTTCTTGAAGAAATAGGGAGCTATCTATAGAATTTGTTTGCATATTTTATTAAAGCGAGGTAATCAATATCGCTAATTTTGTTCATCCTGAACAAAATTTGCGATATAGGTTTACATCCCATTAAATTCAGTCAAACTCGCTCCTCACACTCATTCAATTTCATTCCTAAATCATTCCAAAATGATTCACCTTTTCAATTTCAGGATGTTGTTAACTGTATTCTCGCTAACGAGGTTGTGGGAATTATTAATTGTCGATGCTCTGTTGAGACAATTATTAATTCCCACAACCGAGTTAGATATTTTTTCATACAAAACACTAAGTGCGTATTATATTTATCTTATAACCTATATTTGCCTTGTTTTCGTCGATGTTTCTAACAGGAATGCAATATCCTAAAAATAACCGCATTATGTCATTGTTCTAAAACTATCCATGTGATATCATAAAAAATATCAAATGGGGTGTTATCACACGGATATTTGCATAGTTATAAGATAGATCGACTTATTGACATTTATGTCAGTATCTCCCTTAATTAATTATTTTGTAGGCCTGAGCTTCGCAGAAGCTTAAAATCTTTTTATCAAGATCTTGTAAAAATCGAATGATAATCGCGTCGAAATTGAGATAACATGAGCCTGTGCGTGACATTTTAATAATTTGACATGGCGTGAGTTACAAGCTTTGAGTAGCATAGACGGTGACTCACTGCAATGGGAAGATTGTCTAACTGTCTGAAAACAATTTGAGACCTTATATATCTTCAAAGCGCCCAGTGAATACTCTGGCCAGACTGTGTGGTTGCATAAACAAGCAAGATACTTTGGTGCAGATGGAACATTATTGTAAATAACACGCAAAAGCTCATATGATGTGTGACCTTAGCTGCTAGCCAGAGTCTTTCTGCAGGTGGGATATTTTTTTAAATTTCAAACACCTGCTCATTTAATGTGTGGCTTATGCTTATAGCCAGGGTCTTTGGTGCAGATGGGATATCTTTTTAAATGTCACACACCTGCTCATATGATGTGTGGCTTATGCTTCTAGCCAGATCATTTGGTGCAGATGAGATATTTTCTTAAATGTCACACACCTGCCCATATGATGTGTGGCTTATGCTTCTAGCCAAGGTCTTTGGTGCAGATGGGATATTGCAGTAAATGTCACGCAAAAGCTCATATGATATGTGGATCTATGCTTTTAGCCAGATACTTTGGTGCAGATTGGATATTGTTGTAAATACATGTAGCTCACAGAAGCTCATGTGTTGTGTGACCTATGCTGATAGCCAGATACTTTGGTTCAGATGGTATATTGTTGTAAATATCTCACAGAAGCTCATATGATGTGTGACCTATGCTGATAGTCTTTGGTGCAGATTGAACATTGTTGGAAATGTCCTCACGCGCTCATATGATGTGTAACTTAATATGCTGCATATTGTATCTCCTTTAAACATGCGACACATCAAGTGCACAGCCTGACTGGTGTCGAACCTTTTCGCTTTCTGACTTTTAACTAAATATAGAATTATCATTCTACATTATTATGTTATCATTTTTTGAAATACGACTTCTTTTTGACATTAATTGGATTCATTCTCTTTTCAAATGTTTATCTTACGGTGTTCCCAGAGTATCCCTTTTCGCGTGACGCGTCACAATTATGTATTTGACCTTTCCTGTTATAATGGACATGTCGAAAGTGTATAAAGTATAAATTCTTGTCCGATTGCGTGAGCTGAGCAGACTAACCAGGATAGTGTTTATTCGCTCTAGCAGTTTTCCCGAAACTAGCATGGTCATTCTACTTTAATATACACTAATTTTCGAAATATTGCATCTCGTTGACCTCTGTTGGATCCGATCTTCAAAATATATATTTATATTGCAGAAGTCCCTGATGGTCCCTTTCTGCAAGACGAGTCACGTGCCTTTTTTCAGAACGATCCCTCGTCGTATGGAAGGCAGTATTTGTTCCAATTAGAGCAATGACATCATTTTCCATTCTTATTCCAGAACCTTTTATGTGCGATCGTATCTGTGTCGATAATGGTGCTCTTACAGCTAAGTTACATAAGAGAGTATTACAAAAACAAATCGTGACGTCATCACCCATGTCTTCACACCCATCCTTGTGAGATCTCGAACAGCCCATCATCAGACCTGAAACAAAATTATCGATATGTATAATACGTACTTAGTGTTTTGTATGAAAAAAAAATATCTTGCGAGGTTGGGGGAATTGAAAATTGTCGAGGCTCTGCCTAGACAATTATCAATTTCCACAACCGAGTTAGAAATTTTTTTTAAAAAACAATACACTAAGCTTGTATTATATTTATCTTATAACCCCCATTTGCCTTGTTTTCGTCAATGTTTCTAACAGTAACGCAAGTTTCTAAAAATAACCACATTATGTCATTGTTCTAAAAATATCCATGTGATATAAAAAAAATATCATATGGGATGTTTTCTGTATAGTTATAAGATAAAAATTATTGTCACGTAGAGGAGAATCGAATGTTTTGAACAGTGTAAGATCGACTTACATTCCATTGAGTGAACAACATATATTTAATAGAAATATCAATCGAGCTTACTCGAAAATCAAACGAGTATTTTGTTAATTTAATGCAAAAATGGGACGAAATGTGAAATTGATAGGACAGATTTTCTTAAAGCGCAAGTGTGCTTGCAAAGCGGGGTAAATTCGCTCACAGATTGCACCAGATTTGTCATCCTGATCCCAGGAAAAGGTCTCACAGTCTTGTAAGACATTCGTCTAATCTCTTGTAATTGACAAATAAGACTGTCTAAATTGGCGTCTGCCATGCGCAAGCGAGAGCGTGTTTAAAGTTCATGCACATGAACAGACAACCAAATGCTTAAAAATACCCCCATTCCCACAAAAAAGTGTTACAAAGTGAAATGAAATGAAATGGTTTCTAACATACTCGATTTTTGTGTTGTTTTACCACCAAAGAAACAGGATCCCCTGCATGGTACCTTCATAATGTTACCCTTCCTGCCTTCGTAACATTGTAACCCCTCAGTTCCTAAAAACATAGTGAAACAGTCAATTCCTTTAAAACATTGTGAAACATTGCAAAACATACTTTTGGCAATTTGGAGGGAGTATACGATCTCTAGAGAGAGAGAGAGAGAGAGAGAGAGAGAGAGAGAGAGAGAGAGAGAGAGAGAGAGAGAGAGAGAGAGAGAGAGAGAGAGAGAGAGAGAGAGAGAGAGAGAGAGAGAGAGAGAGAGAGAGAGAGAGAGAAAGAGAGAGAGAGAGAGGAGAGGGGGGAGGGGGAGGGAAAGAAAGAGAGAAAGGGAGAGTGAGAAAGAAAGAGAGAGAGAGAGAAAGAAAGAAAGAGAGAGAGAGAGAGAAAGAGTGAGTGAGTGAAAGAATGTGAGTGAAAGAATGTGAGTGAAAGATTGTGAGTGAGGAGTGAGAAAGATAGAAAGAGAGAAACTTGGCTGATCTCACAGAGTGAGAGAATGAAGGAGAGTGAGAGTAGAGAGAGTGAGGAGGGAGAAAGAGAGGGAGAGAAAAAGAGAGAGAAAAAGTGAGAGAAAGAGAGAAGAGGAAGAGTAAGGAGGGGGACAGGAGAGAGAGACAGTGGGAGACAGACAAACAGACAGATAAACAGATCGACTGACTAGGAGAGAATGAGAAACAGATAGAGAGACGGACAGAGAGACAGGCAGATTGATGAGTTGGATGAGTTGGAAAGTATTGGAAAAACGAAACATAGTATACCTGTAATGACAAAAATTGCCAAGATGACACTGCTTATTTCAAATAGCTGCTTCATATCTTTCTTCTATACACAAGAAAATGTATCAAATTATGCAGAATTTGTCAAACTAAGCGGAGTACTTCATAAGACAAGTATATCTGGTCGAGTAATTTTGAAATATTTATATCATTCAAACGATAGGATAAGAATTAACCCTTTGCTGTTAAATCCCTGCTTTTTACGTGTCTGTGATTTTATGATTGAGAAAACATTGTGAAAAAAGAAGAAATTGCTTCTTACAAGCAATTTCTACTTTTTCCACACAATTTTCTACCCTACTGAATGGTTATTTTTCAAATTAAATCCACTTTAAATTTTCGTCTGCAAAACCTTTGAATTTGGACAGGTCCAAAATTTTGTAAAACAGGAAAGGGTTAAAAGGTCCTCGAAGCTCTTAAATGTAAGGTGATACATTTCTGCCAAAAGCCAAAATGTACGTGTTCTACTGACCGAAGGTCGGAAGAGCTATTGCGATACCGGTTTTCCCGTCCAGCGTCCGTCCGTCCGCTAAATTTTGCTTGTTAACGCTCTTAAGTCCACAATTCATTTTGATTGTTTCCAAACTTGTCAGGAATGATTGGACCAACACAAGGACCGTTCCTTTCGAAAATGGGTCAGATCCGTCAAGCGTCATGAGAACAGGAACCTAATTACAATTTGATTAGAAAATACTCGTTAACGCTCTAAAGTCAACCGTTTTCATCCGATTGACTCCAAACTTGCCAAGATTGATTGTATCGTCACAATGATTGCTCACACTTAGAAGAATTTTCTGATCGATTGAGCGTCACGAGAAAAGGGGCTTATATTTGAATTTTAACTTGTATAATTCATTGTTAACACTTCTTCATATATGCATGGAAGTTAATGAAAATTTCACTTAAAACTCTACATCATTGGACGAAATTAACAATATTGATTACCCCCCTTTAAAAATCTACGTAGTTTCTGTTTATGTGTCTTAACGGACCAATAAGTCTCCATTAGAATCGTGGAATGATTATATCAATTTGAATGAAACGTTGATCGTTTTTAACTATTTTTAGACCGTTTTTGAGTAATTGGAATGAGTGTCAAGAATAAATGAATGGAGCGCTAAGTGAGCGATATAGAATGGGTTTGAAAGAGGTGAATGTCAAAGAGGTGATATTACTATCTGTATCGGTAGATTAGTTTTGGTAAATTTACTGCCAAACCAGTGAAACAATTGATTGAATGGAGTTTAACGCCGCTTTCAACATTTTTTCAGTTATATTGCGGCGGCTGGAGCGCCTTATGATAGATTCCTGGTATTTCTTTCACCAGTACAACCATCACATCCTTTCCTAGCCTCCGGCTATTATCTCACATAGGTCTACGATTATCAACCCATTGGTGAGAGACAAATAGTCAGAAAGAATGAGTGCCGCCGTCGGGGATCGAACCCGGGACCCCTAGATTGACAATCCGACGCGCTACCAACTGCGCAATGACGGCGGCGCCAAACCAGTGAAAGAGTGTATTCTGCTTTCGTTCAATTCACCTTTGTTTGACATTATGCTGGACCCATTATAGAGAACTCGTGCTTCACATTTCGTATCATATTTTTTAGAGAGAAAGCATATTACATCGTTCGAAGAACCTCGGTTTTAGCAATATAATATACAATGCTCTTAATTTCATCCATTGCTCCACACATGGAAGGTATTTTCTCCGGTTGGATTTAAAAATCATTCGCAGATATTATCAACTCCTATCTCCACGTTGGGGTACGAATCAAGATGTCGCGTTCCAAACAATGTTAATTTAAAAAAAAAAATACAAAAGATGATAATATTTCGCATGGTATGCCATATTTTACAACCCCATTACTGTGTTTTCCTTTCTTCGAACTTGAGACATTTGATTAAATAATTCAAGTGCTTACAAATTTCAAAAAGAAAAGTGATAATTTTTGCCTTTTGATAGTGGGTGTGGGCGGGGATCTGCCTTCACTCATAGTGGAGTCAAATCAATGTCTTCACTACCTAATTATCCTTTAAATCAATAGTCCTGTAGTGTAAATTTGATCTGCACCTTCTAAGTATGCTTTTAAAGATAGTTTACCCGTATTTGAGCAACATTTCGGAAGTAATGATCTTTAGTAGTGTTAACCGAGGTTTCCTAATGATACTCATTTGGATACCTCGGTCAACAATGTGAAAGATCATGAGTTCCGAAATGTTGCGGAACTATTACGGTTCCGCTACCATAACTCCAAACTGGACTATATTTCAGGAGTTTAAAGCATTGGTACCCCCGTGTTTGATAGTGAGCGTGGACGGGGTTGGGCATTCACTCAATGTAGAGTCCGATCTTGGTCTACAGTGTCCATTGAAGCTAGTGTCATATAGTCTGGTAGTGGTCTTCACCTCCTATAATTATATGTTTTCAACCCCAAACTGAAATTTTTCAAACATTTGATATTCCTGTTTTTGGTAGTGGGTGTGGATGGCGATCAATCTGTACTCATTGAGGAGCCCGATCTTTGTCTGCATCAACCTATTGCCCTTCAATCTTAACTATAAGAATTTGTATTCTTTTATTTGTGCTGATTTCTTCTCGAAGTGAACATAAGCCAGGCATGTCAAAACATGTGGTTTACAGAATTATGTTTTGTTTTCTTGAACCCGTGCACACTGAAAAGGGTTCTACGTCAGATATTCTTATCAGAATATTGGATTTTTGAATAGAAAACCATATTTTGTGACATCCCTGACTTAAGATTGCTGATAAGTAATCATTTTTTACATAAACCAACGAGCGTTTATTATATTTCTAGGGTGGTTTTACGTAGCAAAATATACAAGTGGTCGAAAAGCATTCCGATTTTTAATTGTATATAAAAAAAAACTAAACGATCTAAATGAGGAAACCCCCATCCCTTCCTTATCATGCAATCCATATATCATTTTTTTACAATAAATAATCGGAGACACACGTGGCCCGGACATTCCCCACGCAATTGTTTGAAAGCGGGGCCGGTTATGTGCTTTGACTTGGGTCTTTCTGGGAATTATACTGAGGTGATAAGCGATTGATCTGATCCAGCCCTGCGTTCAGGATGACAAAACGGTACAAATAGTTTGTTAATTATACCCCGCTTTGCACGCGAACTTGCGTGCAAAGCCGGGTTTGACTGGCAAACTGTGGAACCGTTTTGTCATCCTGAACGCAAGGCTGGTCTGGGAAACTTGTTTTAACTTAACTCTTTTTATCTTAAATCTGGTATGTTTTCTTTTTTGGTTAGTAGAGGAGGATAGCGATTGGCACTTGCATTTTGTGAAGTCTGATTTTGGTCCACACCTCCTGGCTGTATGTAATTTCAAGATTTCATAATCAACAGATCGTCATAGTCAATAGTGCTTTCTAGTTGATGATTCATATTAAATCTGCAGTTTATGATAATCACTAAGTTTCTCACTTCATGCAAAACTCTAAGTTCTCCTAGTTTCCCATTTATGAGGGGTGCTGGTTGGGATCGGTCTGCACTTTAATGCAATTTGATTGAATTCAGTACCACTGACCACCTTGGTATGTTTAATCTTTTCATGTTGGAGCTTGAAGGTTAAAGGCTCTTAATTGTAAATGGCAGCGTTAAATTCCCTCCAAACAAACTAACAAAATCAACAGACTGTCCTCTGAATCATGTTTTCATGATGCTTCTGATTCTTGAAGTATTCGGGGTGCATAGTTAGCGTTTCCTACTTTGGCATGCATAACACTGAATATTTTATAATTGACTGGAGAGCTGGCTTGGGTAAGCCTGCACTAGCGTGCATTCTGATCTCAGTCAGCGCCACTTGTCTGTATTTCTAATCCTTCCCATATTGAACCTGAAATAAATATACGATTTTTTCTTATTTTGTGACATGTAGGGCTGTGGACGGGGGCGGAGGCGCTCTTTGCACATTGTGAAGTCTGATCCTGCTCCAACTGATAATCCTTCAATTAAAAAATCAGCAACTATGATTAGGAGAGAATTAGTTATCGTAACTGGTACTGCATACTGTGTCTCAGTCAGCACCACCTGTCTTCATTTTATTCCTTGCATTATAGACTGTGACTATTTCTTTCCCGATGGATGGTGTGACTAGGTATGGTTTTTGACCATTGCGAGGTCTGGGCAAATTCCATACGCCCGATAATCCCTTAGATTAACCCTTGTCATGCTGAACCCGGAATATTCCTCTTTTGACAGGAGATATAGACAAAGATCAGCCTGCACATAGGTGCAGTCTGATCTTAGTCCACATCACCTGTTAATTTTATTTCAGCAAGAATTATGTAAAAACTTGTAATTTACAATGAAAATATTGGCATACAATTTCGTCTTTCAGAGCCTTCGGTACCTTGATTTATGTGTAATTTGGTCAACATTTTTAATTAAGCATGACAAGGGTTAAAATATCATTAAATAGTGTTTGGGTCGAGTAACTTATTTAGTTGGCACTACATGTATAAACTGTTTGTCTTCTTTTATATAATATCTAAATCAGAATCTCTTAAATTTGTATTCATGAAGTAATGCGGACGGAAATCAGCCTGTATGGTTACTGTTCTGATCTCAGTCAGCACCATATGTCTTTGATTGTTTTTTTTTTTTTTTTTTTTTTTTTAATTTCTCATATAAATTAGTGATCCTTGATAGGAGCGGCATACTGCCAATTTACCAGCGGTGTCATCATGGTCAAGTTATTGCGTTAATTTTAGATTGTGTTTTATTGTGTCCTACATTTAGCTCCACAGAAAACAAAATGTGTTCTTTTCGTAGCATCTTCCAGTTAGACAAATTTTAATTTAACCCGTCTACAGTAGAAAAGGCAACGTGTTGTTGTTACCGGGAAAGAGGTTTAGAAGTTGGCGATATGAAATGCACTTTTCAATTTTTCAATTTTACAAACGTATGCATTGTTCAGCAGAATTATGAAAAAAAGGAGATAAGATACAAGAAACCAAATATCTTGAATAATTATTTTTACTTTTCGATGAAATGAACAAGATTTTTTATGCCCACGTAACGAAAGACCGGGGACATACTGTTTTATCGTTGTCCGTCTGTTTGTCCGTCCGTCTGTCTGCAAAACATAACCCCAAAACTTTACAAAGCCACTTACTTCAAGGCTATTTAAGAAATAATGCTCATATTGAGTTTGATGATAGATCTCCAAGATGCGTACCTACAGTTCCAGATGCCAATATCATGTAATAAGGTCGATGTCAAAGTTTTAAAAAATTGCTGTTTCGAGAGCATTCGTGTTTCACAAACACACCTTGATTATCAACAAGAAACGCAAATCTTCTTATTCGTGAATTTCTGATCAAATGATTTACCTCCCTTTGAAAACTTCATCAAAATAAATGAGAAGAGTATCATGGAATTTCAAAGATGTATATAACCGGTATTTAGAAAAAAAAAAATATGCGGCCCGCCTTTTAAGAAAGATCGATTGAAACCTCGTAGAAATGAATATTTTATGGTGAAATAAGCCCTGCGTTCAGGATGACTTAACCGTGAAAACTATTTGCACCGCTTTGCCATTCTGAACGCAGGGAATTGGTTTATCAGAGGGCAATTACATGTTTAGCTAAACAGATCATTCTTATACTAGAATATCTGTTGCAACCTGCGTGTCTTTTATCCCTTTCCCTTTAGAACCTGTGGTTTACTTCCCTGTGATGTAAAACTTAAGAAAATATTGTTGAAAAGAAGGAAATTGCCTGTACTCATTAATATTTTTCTCAACCACAATGGATGGTTTCTTTTCAAGCTACATCAACTTTGCAAGATCGTTTTCAGTCTTTTCAATTACGGTTTGTTGTGTTTGTTTGTATGGGGTTTACGCTTCTTAAAACATTATTGGAGTTACATCGCTCGGTTTGTGCACCTACTCATGGTTTTCTGTCATTTTTCACACCAGTACAACAACAACATTTCGCCCGGGCGGCCAGCTGTTAATCCCGCCTAATCCCGCCTAGGCGTATAACTTACCATACACCCTGGCATAGGCGGGAGGCAAATACAGTTAGTTACATCGTGAAATTGACATTCGCCTCAATCAAAACAATTCTAAATCGCTCACTCAGAGCTCCATTCATACATTCCAAACACTCACTAAGACCGCCCAAAAGCGCTCAAACCTCAAAAATATAGAATCAACAACGTCATTCAAAATAAATTTTAAGAAAAATCGCGATTTCACTGACATAATTCAAATTGTAAGATTAATAGATCTTATAGATTCTTAAAGAAATAGGAAGGCTATCTATAGAACTTATTAAAGGGAGGTAATCAATATCGCTATTTTTCTTCATCCTGGACAAAATTTGCGATATTGGATGACCTCCCATTAAATTCACTCAAAACTCGCTCGACACCTTCAATCAAATTCATTCCTAAATCATTCAAAACCATTCAGCCTGTCAATTTTACGATGTTGTTTACTGTACTAGTGTCATTTTGACATTTTTTGTAATTTTTGTAATCCAACTGTACGAAATTGACAATATTCATTCCGCCATTCCCCCCCCCCCCCCTACCTCCTTAAACAATCACGTAGTTTTTTGTTTAGTTCATACCTATTTATTTTAGTTCGTTTGCGACGAAAGCTTAAGATTATTGAATCGCTCTCGAATACTCAATCCTGATGTTTTCAAGTCCCTGAGAAAGAGGCAGTTTTTTGTTTGTGTGTCTTTTCTCACAAGGCAATCAAATCGCTGAATTTTTATTAGTTTGAATGAAACGTTGACAGTTTTTAACTATTTCTGAGTGTTTTAGAACAATTTTGAAGCCTATTTAGTGGATTGAGAGTTTTGAATGAATAAATAGATGGAGCGCTTAGCGAGCGATCTAGAATGATTTTGAACGCGGTGATTGTCAATTTTACGATGTTACTATCTGTACTATTATCTACGGCTTTGCCATGTTGACCATTTAAATATGTCAACTATTCAATATTTATATATAGATACATTTAAAATTTCAGTTTTGTTTACTCAAGGAATTGACCAATTAAAGAGAAAAATATAGCTCCTAGCTACATTTATCGTAAAAAGTAGTGCACAGTCCTCTCGCGGATGAGTGTCACCAGACGACTTTTTTCTGCTTCAAACACACGTAGGTTGCACATTCGGAACACAACTCGGCCAATCTCACGATCAACCTCGGATGTACATAGACGGACTGTTTTTAAAAATTACGGGAAAACATTGGAAAAACTCGATGACGTCAGTTAAAATGGCGTTAGCCCTCGAAACTGTGAGTGAAAACATTCGACGTCGCCAACGCTACTCGTTTAAGTCACTGACGTGAATTCATCGAATCCTTATATTAATATCTTTAGATTCTTAAATAAAATTGGCCCATATTTGAACAAAGTACAGACAAAAGTACTACCCAGGTACTACTACAAACGTTGGTAAAAAACTCGAGCCATCTATTTTGAAAACAGACCAAACCGGTTTGACAAGGATGTTGACAAAATAAATGGAAATTGATTGTTTCAAAAGAGCCTTTTGAGACCGAGTTTTATATCTAAGGTTATAGTAGTACTTGGGTAATACTTTAGACTGTACTTTGTTAAAATATGAGCCAATTTAAGCCAACCGTCATGCAGTTGCTTGTTCTGTACAAAATGACCCTTTTCTACAATGTCTTGGCTTTACCGCTATAGCTATGGCGGTCTTATGTTGCTCAACTGCTTGTGCTAAAAAAAGCTTCATTTTGATATAAAATATACCTGGACATACTGCTTTTTCTTGGCTAATGAAGCGACCTTAAAATTTGGGCCTCAAACACTTTACATGAACCTAGGTCCACAAATAACATGCAAACGATGACTGTAAGTTTCCTTTCGAAAATGGAGCTAATCCATTGGGAAACATTTGGACAGGGTCCATATGCAAGTTCGGTCAAAGTATTCTTGTTTATACATAAATATTATCTGATTTATTTTAAACTTTGACAGAATGATTATTGGGTCATAAGAAAAATTCCTTTTGAAAATTTGGCTGATCCATCTGGCTGGAAACGCGGGAAAGGGTGGGCTTGCATTTTCAGTTAACATACAGTTAATAGCATCGTGACATTGACATTCACCTCTATCAAAACCATTCTTAATCGCTCACTCAGCGCTCCAATCATTCATTCAAAACACTCACTCAAACCATTCAATAACCCTCAAACCCATTGAAAAATGAAAAGAATCGACAAGTCATTCAAAATAAATCGGATTGAAAAAAATCGCGATTTCAGTGACAAAATTCATATTTTAAGCGTCTGATAGGTTCTTGAAGAAATAGGGAGCTATCTATAGAATTTGTTTGCATATTTTATTAAAGCGAGGTAATCAATATCGCTAATTTTGTTCATCCTGAACAAAATTTGCGATATAGGTTTACATCCCATTAAATTCAGTCAAACTCGCTCCTCACACTCATTCAATTTCATTCCTAAATCATTCCAAAATGATTCACCTTTTCAATTTCAGGATGTTGTTAACTGTATTCTCGCTAACGAGGTTGTGGGAATTATTAATTGTCGATGCTCTGTTGAGACAATTATTAATTCCCACAACCGAGTTAGATATTTTTTCATACAAAACACTAAGTGCGTATTATATTTATCTTATAACCTATATTTGCCTTGTTTTCGTCGATGTTTCTAACAGGAATGCAATATCCTAAAAATAACCGCATTATGTCATTGTTCTAAAACTATCCATGTGATATCATAAAAAATATCAAATGGGGTGTTATCACACGGATATTTGCATAGTTATAAGATAGATCGACTTATTGACATTTATGTCAGTATCTCCCTTAATTAATTATTTTGTAGGCCTGAGCTTCGCAGAAGCTTAAAATCTTTTTATCAAGATCTTGTAAAAATCGAATGATAATCGCGTCGAAATTGGGATAACATGAGCCTGTGCGTGACATTTTAATAATTTGACATGGCGTGAGTTACAAGCTTTGAGTAGCATAGACGGTGACTCACTGCAATGGGAAGATTGTCTAACTGTCTGAAAACAATTTGAGACCTTATATATCTTCAAAGCGCCCAGTGAATACTCTGGCCAGACTGTGTGGTTGCATAAACAAGCAAGATACTTTGGTGCAGATGGAACATTATTGTAAATAACACGCAAAAGCTCATATGATGTGTGACCTTAGCTGCTAGCCAGAGTCTTTCTGCAGGTGGGATATTTTTTTAAATTTCAAACACCTGCTCATTTAATGTGTGGCTTATGCTTATAGCCAGGGTCTTTGGTGCAGATGGGATATCTTTTTAAATGTCACACACCTGCTCATATGATGTGTGGCTTATGCTTCTAGCCAGATCATTTGGTGCAGATGAGATATTTTCTTAAATGTCACACACCTGCCCATATGATGTGTGGCTTATGCTTCTAGCCAAGGTCTTTGGTGCAGATGGGATATTGCAGTAAATGTCACGCAAAAGCTCATATGATATGTGGATCTATGCTTTTAGCCAGATACTTTGGTGCAGATTGGATATTGTTGTAAATACATGTAGCTCACAGAAGCTCATGTGTTGTGTGACCTATGCTGATAGCCAGATACTTTGGTTCAGATGGTATATTGTTGTAAATATCTCACAGAAGCTCATATGATGTGTGACCTATGCTGATAGTCTTTGGTGCAGATTGAACATTGTTGGAAATGTCCTCACGCGCTCATATGATGTGTAACTTAATATGCTGCATATTGTATCTCCTTTAAACATGCGACACATCAAGTGCACAGCCTGACTGGTGTCGAACCTTTTCGCTTTCTGACTTTTAACTAAATATAGAATTATCATTCTACATTATTATGTTATCATTTTTTGAAATACGACTTCTTTTTGACATTAATTGGATTCATTCTCTTTTCAAATGTTTATCTTACGGTGTTCCCAGAGTATCCCTTTTCGCGTGACGCGTCACAATTATGTATTTGACCTTTCCTGTTATAATGGACATGTCGAAAGTGTATAAAGTATAAATTCTTGTCCGATTGCGTGAGCTGAGCAGACTAACCAGGATAGTGTTTATTCGCTCTAGCAGTTTTCCCGAAACTAGCATGGTTATTCTACTTTAATATACACTAATTTTCGAAATATTGCATCTCGTTGACCTCTGTTGGATCCGATCTTCAAAATATATATTTATATTGCAGAAGTCCCTGATGGTCCCTTTCTGCAAGACGAGTCACGTGCCTTTTTTCAGAACGATCCCTCGTCGTATGGAAGGCAGTATTTGTTCCAATTAGAGCAATGACATCATTTTCCATTCTTATTCCAGAACCTTTTATGTGCGATCGTATCTGTGTCGATAATGGTGCTCTTACAGCTAAGTTACATAAGAGAGTATTACAAAAACAAATCGTGACGTCATCACCCATGTCTTCACACCCATCCTTGTGAGATCTCGAACAGCCCATCATCAGACCTGAAACAAAATTATCGGTATGTATAATACGTACTTAGTGTTTTGTATGAAAAAAAAATATCTTGCGAGGTTGGGGGAATTGAAAATTGTCGAGGCTCTGCCTAGACAATTATCAATTTCCACAACCGAGTTAGAAATTTTTTTTAAAAAACAATACACTAAGCTTGTATTATATTTATCTTATAACCCCCATTTGCCTTGTTTTCGTCAATGTTTCTAACAGTAACGCAAGTTTCTAAAAATAACCACATTATGTCATTGTTCTAAAAATATCCATGTGATATAAAAAAAAATATCATATGGGATGTTTTCTGTATAGTTATAAGATAAAAATTATTGTCACGTAGAGGAGAATCGAATGTTTTGAACAGTGTAAGATCGACTTACATTCCATTGAGTGAACAACATATATTTAATAGAAATATCAATCGAGCTTACTCGAAAATCAAACGAGTATTTTGTTAATTTAATGCAAAAATGGGACGAAATGTGAAATTGATAGGACAGATTTTCTTAAAGCGCAAGTGTGCTTGCAAAGCGGGGTAAATTCGCTCACAGATTGCACCAGATTTGTCATCCTGATCCCAGGAAAAGGTCTCACAGTCTTGTAAGACATTCGTCTAATCTCTTGTAATTGACAAATAAGACTGTCTAAATTGGCGTCTGCCATGCGCAAGCGAGAGCGTGTTTAAAGTTCATGCACATGAACAGACAACCAAATGCTTAAAAATACCCCCATTCCCACAAAAAAGTGTTACAAAGTGAAATGAAATGAAATGGTTTCTAACATACTCGATTTTTGTGTTGTTTTACCACCAAAGAAACAGGATCCCCTGCATGGTACCTTCATAATGTTACCCTTCCTGCCTTCGTAACATTGTAACCCCTCAGTTCCTAAAAACATAGTGAAACAGTCAATTCCTTTAAAACATTGTGAAACATTGCAAAACATACTTTTGGCAATTTGGAGGGAGTATACGATCTCTAGAGAGAGAGAGAGAGAGAGAGAGAGAGAGAGAGAGAGAGAGAGAGAGAGAGAGAGAGAGAGAGAGAGAGAGAGAGAGAGAGAGAGAGAGAGAGAGAGAGAGAGAGAGAGGAGAGGGGGAGGGGGAGGGAAAGAAAGAGAGAAAGGGAGAGTGAGAAAGAAAGAGAGAGAGAGAGAAAGAAAGAAAGAGAGAGAGAGAGAGAGAAAGAGTGAGTGAGTGAAAGAATGTGAGTGAAAGAATGTGAGTGAAAGATTGTGAGTGAGGAGTGAGAAAGATAGAAAGAGAGAAACTTGGCTGATCTCACAGAGTGAGAGAATGAAGGAGAGTGAGAGTAGAGAGAGTGAGGAGGGAGAAAGAGAGGGACAGAAAAAGAGAGAGAAAAAGTGAGAGAAAGAGAGAAGAGGAAGAGTAAGGAGGGGGACAGGAGAGAGAGACAGTGGGAGACAGACAAACAGACAGATAAACAGATCGACTGACTAGGAGAGAATGAGAAACAGATAGAGAGACGGACAGAGAGACAGGCAGATTGATGAGTTGGATGAGTTGGAAAGTATTGGAAAAACGAAACATAGTATACCTGTAATGACAAAAATTGCCAAGATGACACTGCTTATTTCAAATAGCTGCTTCATATCTTTCTTCTATACACAAGAAAATGTATCAAATTATGCAGAATTTGTCAAACTAAGCGGAGTACTTCATAAGACAAGTATATCTGGTCGAGTAATTTTGAAATATTTATATCATTCAAACGATAGGATAAGAATTAACCCTTTGCTGTTAAATCCCTGCTTTTTACGTGTCTGTGATTTTATGATTGAGAAAACATTGTGAAAAAAGAAGAAATTGCTTCTTACAAGCAATTTCTACTTTTTCCACACAATTTTCTACCCTACTGAATGGTTATTTTTCAAATTAAATCCACTTTAAATTTTCGTCTGCAAAACCTTTGAATTTGGACAGGTCCAAAATTTTGTAAAACAGGAAAGGGTTAAAAGGTCCTCGAAGCTCTTAAATGTAAGGTGATACATTTCTGCCAAAAGCCAAAATGTACGTGTTCTACTGACCGAAGGTCGGAAGAGCTATTGCGATACCGGTTTTCCCGTCCAGCGTCCGTCCGTCCGCTAAATTTTGCTTGTTAACGCTCTTAAGTCCACAATTCATTTTGATTGTTTCCAATCTTGTCAGGAATGATTGGACCAACACAAGGATCGTTCCTTTCGAAAATGGGTCAGATCCGTCAAGCGTCATGAGAACAGGAACCTAATTACAATTTGATTAGAAAATACTCGTTAACGCTCTAAAGTCAACCGTTTTCATCCGATTGACTCCAAACTTGCCAAGATTGATTGTATCGTCACAATGATTGCTCACACTTAGAAGAATTTTCTGATCGATTGAGCGTCACGAGAAAAGGGGCTTATATTTGAATTTTAACTTGTATAATTCATTGTTAACACTTCTTCATATATGTATTGATGTTAATAACAATTTCACTTAAAACTCTACATCATTGGACGAAATTAACAATATTGATTACCCCCCTTTAAAAATCTACGTAGTTTCTGTTTGTGTGTCTTAACGGACCAATAAGTCTCCATTAGAATCGTGGAATGATTACATCAATTTGAATGAAACGTTGATCGTTTTTAACTATTTTTAGACCGTTTTTGAGTAATTGGAATGAGTGTCAAGAATAAATGAATGGAGCGCTAAGTGAGCGATATAGAATGGGTTTGAAAGAGGTGAATGTCAAAGAGGTGATATTACTATCTGTATCGGTAGATTAGTTTTGGTAAATTTACTGCCAAACCAGTGAAACAATTGATTGAATGGAGTTTAACGCCGCTTTCAACATTTTTTCAGTTATATTGCGGCGGCTGGAGCGCCTTATGATAGATTCCTGGTATTTCTTTCACCAGTACAACCATCACATCCTTTCCTAGCCTCCGGCTATTATCTCACATAGGTCTACGATTATCAACCCATTGGTGAGAGACAAATAGTCAGAAAGAATGAGTGCCGCCGTCGGGGATCGAACCCGGGACCCCTAGATTGACAATCCGACGCGCTACCAACTGCGCAATGACGGCGGCGCCAAACCAGTGAAAGAGTGTATTCTGCTTTCGTTCAATTCACCTTTGTTTGACATTATGCTGGACCCATTATAGAGAACTCGTGCTTCACATTTCGTATCATATTTTTTAGAGAGAAAGCATATTACATCGTTCGAAGAACCTCGGTTTTAGCAATATAATATACAATGCTCTTAATTTCATCCATTGCTCCACACATGGAAGGTATTTTCTCCGGTTGGATTTAAAAATCATTCGCAGATATTATCAACTCCTATCTCCACGTTGGGGTACGAATCAAGATGTCGCGTTCCAAACAATGTTAATTTAAAAAAAAAAAATACAAAAGATGATAATATTTCGCATGGTATGCCATATTTTACAACCCCATTACTGTGTTTTCCTTTCTTCGAACTTGAGACATTTGATTAAATAATTCAAGTGCTTACAAATTTCAAAAAGAAAAGTGATAATTTTTGCCTTTTGATAGTGGGTGTGGGCGGGGATCTGCCTTCACTCATAGTGGAGTCAAATCAATGTCTTCACTACCTAATTATCCTTTAAATCAATAGTCCTGTAGTGTAAATTTGATCTGCACCTTCTAAGTATGCTTTTAAAGATAGTTTACCCGTATTTGAGCAACATTTCGGAAGTAATGATCTTTAGTAGTGTTAACCGAGGTTTCCTAATGATACTCATTTGGATACCTCGGTCAACAATGTGAAAGATCATGAGTTCCGAAATGTTGCGGAACTATTACGGTTCCGCTACCATAACTCCAAACTGGACTATATTTCAGGAGTTTAAAGCATTGGTACCCCCGTGTTTGATAGTGAGCGTGGACGGGGTTGGGCATTCACTCAATGTAGAGTCCGATCTTGGTCTACAGTGTCCATTGAAGCTAGTGTCATATAGTCTGGTAGTGGTCTTCACCTCCTATAATTATATGTTTTCAACCCCAAACTGAAATTTTTCAAACATTTGATATTCCTGTTTTTGGTAGTGGGTGTGGATGGCGATCGATCTGTACTCATTGAGGAGCCCGATCTATGTCTGCATCAACCAATTGCCCTTCAATCTTAACTATAAGAATTTGTATTCTTTTATTTGTGCTGATTTCTTCTCGAAGTGAACATAAGCCAGGCATGTCAAAACATGTGGTTTACAGAATTATGTTTTGTTTTCTTGAACCCGTGCACACTGAAAAGGGTTCTACGTCAGATATTCTTATCAGAATATTGGATTTTTGAATAGAAAACCATATTTTGTGACATCCCTGACTTAAGATTGCTGATAAGTAATCATTTTTTACATAAACCAACGAGCGTTTATTATATTTCTAGGGTGGTTTTACGTAGCAAAATATACAAGTGGTCGAAAAGCATTCCGATTTTTAATTGTATATAAAAAAAAACTAAACGATCTAAATGAGGAAACCCCCATCCCTTCCTTATCATGCAATCCATATATCATTTTTTTACAATAAATAATCGGAGACACACGTGGCCCGGACATTCCCCACGCAATTGTTTGAAAGCGGGGCCGGTTATGTGCTTTGACTTGGGTCTTTCTGGGAATTATACTGAGGTGATAAGCGATTGATCTGATCCAGCCCTGCGTTCAGGATGACAAAACGGTACAAATAGTTTGTTAATTATACCCCGCTTTGCACGCGAACTTGCGTGCAAAGCCGGGTTTGACTGGCAAACTGTGGAACCGTTTTGTCATCCTGAACGCAAGGCTGGTCTGGGAAACTTGTTTTAACTTAACTCTTTTTATCTTAAATCTGGTATGTTTTCTTTTTTAGTTAGTAGAGGAGGATAGCGATTGGCACTTGCATTTTGTGAAGTCTGATTTTGGTCCACACCTCCTGGCTGTATGTAATTTCAAGATTTCATAATCAACAGATCGTCATAGTCAATAGTGCTTTCTAGTTGATGATTCATATTAAATCTGCAGTTTATGATAATCACTAAGTTTCTCACTTCATGCAAAACTCTAAGTTCTCCTAGTTTCCCATTTATGAGGGGTGCTGGTTGGGATCGGTCTGCACTTTAATGCAATTTGATTGAATTCAGTACCACTGACCACCTTGGTATGTTTAATCTTTTCATGTTGGAGCTTGAAGGTTAAAGGCTCTTAATTGTAAATGGCAGCGTTAAATTCCCTCCAAACAAACTAACAAAATCAACAGACTGTCCTCTGAATCATGTTTTCATGATGCTTCTGATTCTTGAAGTATTCGGGGTGCATAGTTAGCGTTTCCTACTTTGGCATGCATAACACTGAATATTTTATAATTGACTGGAGAGCTGGCTTGGGTAAGCCTGCACTAGCGTGCATTCTGATCTCAGTCAGCGCCACTTGTCTGTATTTCTAATCCTTCCCATATTGAACCTGAAATAAATATACGATTTTTTCTTATTTTGTGACATGTAGGGCTGTGGACGGGGGCGGAGGCGCTCTTTGCACATTGTGAAGTCTGATCCTGCTCCAACTGATAATCCTTCAATTAAAAAATCAGCAACTATGATTAGGAGAGAATTAGTTATCGTAACTGGTACTGCATACTGTGTCTCAGTCAGCACCACCTGTCTTCATTTTATTCCTTGCATTATAGACTGTGACTATTTCTTTCCCGATGGATGGTGTGACTAGGTATGGTTTTTGACCATTGCGAGGTCTGGGCAAATTCCATACGCCCGATAATCCCTTAGATTAACCCTTGTCATGCTGAACCCGGAATATTCCTCTTTTGACAGGAGATATAGACAAAGATCAGCCTGCACATAGGTGCAGTCTGATCTTAGTCCACATCACCTGTTAATTTTATTTCAGCAAGAATTATGTAAAAACTTGTAATTTACAATGAAAATATTGGCATACAATTTCGTCTTTCAGAGCCTTCGGTACCTTGATTTATGTGTAATTTGGTCAACATTTTTAATTAAGCATGACAAGGGTTAAAATATCATTAAATAGTGTTTGGGTCGAGTAACTTATTTAGTTGGCACTACATGTATAAACTGTTTGTCTTCTTTTATATAATATCTAAATCAGAATCTCTTAAATTTGTATTCATGAAGTAATGCGGACGGAAATCAGCCTGTATGGTTACTGTTCTGATCTCAGTCAGCACCATATGTCTTTGATTGTTTTTTTTTTTTTTTTTTTTTTTTAATTTTTCATATAAATTAGTGATCCTTGATAGGAGCGGCATACTGCCAATTTACCAGCGGTGTCATCATGGTCAAGTTATTGCGTTAATTTTAGATTGTGTTTTATTGTGTCCTACATTTAGCTCCACAGAAAACAAAATGTGTTCTTTTCGTAGCATCTTCCAGTTAGACAAATTTTAATTTAACCCGTCTACAGTAGAAAAGGCAACGTGTTGTTGTTACCGGGAAAGAGGTTTAGAAGTTGGCGATATGAAATGCACTTTTCAATTTTTCAATTTTACAAACGTATGCATTGTTCAGCAGAATTATGAAAAAAAGGAGATAAGATACAAGAAACCAAATATCTTGAATAATTATTTTTACTTTTCGATGAAATGAACAAGATTTTTTATGCCCACGTAACGAAAGACCGGGGACATACTGTTTTATCGTTGTCCGTCTGTTTGTCCGTCCGTCTGTCTGCAAAACATAACCCCAAAACTTTACAAAGCCACTTACTTCAAGGCTATTTAAGAAATAATGCTCATATTGAGTTTGATGATAGATCTCCAAGATGCGTACCTACAGTTCCAGATGCCAATATCATGTGATAAGGTCGATGTCAAAGTTTTAAAAAATTGCTGTTTCGAGAGCATTCGTGTTTCACAAACACACCTTGATTATCAACAAGAAACGCAAATCTTCTTATTCGTGAATTTCTGATCAAATGATTTACCTCCCTTTGAAAACTTCATCAAAATAAATGAGAAGAGTATCATGGAATTTCAAAGATGTATATAACCGGTATTTAGAAAAAAAAATATGCGGCCCGCCTTTTAAGAAAGATCGATTGAAACCTCGTAGAAATGAATATTTTATGGTGAAATAAGCCCTGCGTTCAGGATGACTTAACCGTGAAAACTATTTGCACCGCTTTGCCATTCTGAACGCAGGGAATTGGTTCATCAGAGGGCAATTACATGTTTAGCTAAACAGATCATTCTTATACTAGAATATCTGTTGCAACCTGCGTGTCTTTTATCCCTTTCCCTTTAGAACCTGTGGTTTACTTCCCTGTGATGTAAAACTTAAGAAAATATTGTTGAAAAGAAGGAAATTGCCTGTACTCATTAATATTTTTCTCAACCACAATGGATGGTTTCTTTTCAAGCTACATCAACTTTGCAAGATCGTTTTCAGTCTTTTCAATTACGGTTTGTTGTGTTTGTTTGTATGGGGTTTACGCTTCTTAAAACATTATTGGAGTTACATCGCTCGGTTTGTGCACCTACTCATGGTTTTCTGTCATTTTTCACACCAGTACAACAACAACATTTCGCCCGGGCGGCCAGCTGTTAATCCCGCCTAATCCCGCCTAGGCGTATAACTTACTATACACCCTGGCATAGGCGGGAGGCAAATACAGTTAGTTACATCGTGAAATTGACATTCGCCTCAATCAAAACAATTCTAAATCGCTCACTCAGAGCTCCATTCATACATTCCAAACACTCACTAAGACCGCCCAAAAGCGCTCAAACCTCAAAAATATAGAATCAACAACGTCATTCAAAATAAATTTTAAGAAAAATCGCGATTTCACTGACATAATTCAAATTGTAAGATTAATAGATCTTATAGATTCTTAAAGAAATAGGAAGGCTATCTATAGAACTTATTAAAGGGAGGTAATCAATATCGCTATTTTTCTTCATCCTGGACAAAATTTGCGATATTGGATGACCTCCCATTAAATTCACTCAAAACTCGCTCGACACCTTCAATCAAATTCATTCCTAAATCATTCCAAAACCAACACCATGTCAATTTTACGATGTTGTTAACTGTACTAGTGTCATTTTGACATTTTTTGTAATTTTTGTAATCCAACTGTACGAAATTGACAATATTCATTCCGCCATTCCCCCCCCCCCCCCCTACCTCCTTAAACAATCACGTAGTTTTTTGTTTAGTTCATACCTATTTATTTTAGTTCGTTTGCGACGAAAGCTGAAGCTTATTGAATCGCTCTCAAATACTCAATCCTGATGTTTTCAAGTCCCTGAGAGAGAGGCAGTTTTTTGTTTGTGTGTCTTTCCTCATAAGGCAATCAAATCGTTGAATTTTTTATTAGTTTGAATGAAACGTTGACAGTTTTTAACTATTTCTGAGTGTTTTAGAACAATTTTGAAGCCTATTTAGTGGATTGAGTGTTTTTAATAAATAAATAAATGGAGCGTTTAGCGAGCGATCTAGAATGATTTTGAACGAGGTGATTGTCAAATGTACGATGTTACTATCTGTACTATTATCTCCGGCTTTGCCATGTTGACCATTTAAATATGTCAACTATTCAATATTGATATATAGATACATTTAAATTTTCAGTTTTGTTTACTCAAGGAATTGACCAATTAAAGAGAAAAAATATAGCTCCTAGCTACATTTATCTAAAAAATAGTGCACAGTCCTCTCGTGGATGAGTGTCACCAGACGACTTTTTTCTGCTTCAAACACACGTAGGTTGCACATTCGGAACACAACTCGGCCAATCTCACGATCAACCTCGGATGTACATAGACGGACTGTTTTTAAAAATTACGGGAAAACATTGGAAAAACTCGATGACGTCAGTTAAAATGGCGTTAGCCCTCGAAACTGTGAGTGAAAACATTCGACGTCGCCAACGCTACTCGTTTAAGTCACTGACGTGAATTCATCGAATCCTTATATTAATATCTTTAGATTCTTAAATAAAATTGGCCCATATTTGAACAAAGTACAGACAAAAGTACTACCCAGGTACTACTACAAACGTTGGTAAAAAACTCGAGCCATCTATTTTGAAAACAGACCAAACCGGTTTGACAAGGATGTTGACAAAATAAATGGAAATTGATTGTTTCAAAAGAGCCTTTTGAGACCGAGTTTTATATCTAAGGTTATAGTAGTACTTGGGTAATACTTTAGACTGTACTTTGTTAAAATATGAGCCAATTTAAGCCAACCGTCATGCAGTTGCTTGTTCTGTACAAAATGACCCTTTTCTACAATGTCTTGGCTTTACCGCTATAGCTATGGCGGTCTTATGTTGCTCAACTGCTTGTGCTAAAAAAAGCTTCATTTTGATATAAAATATACCTGGACATACTGCTTTTTCTTGGCTAATGAAGCGACCTTAAAATTTGGGCCTCAAACACTTTACATGAACCTAGGTCCACAAATAACATGCAAACGATGACTGTAAGTTTCCTTTCGAAAATGGAGCTAATCCATTGGGAAACATTTGGACAGGGTCCATATGCAAGTTCGGTCAAAGTATTCTTGTTTATACATAAATATTATCTGATTTATTTTAAACTTTGACAGAATGATTATTGGGTCATAAGAAAAATTCCTTTTGAAAATTTGGCTGATCCATCTGGCTGGAAACGCGGGAAAGGGTGGGCTTGCATTTTCAGTTAACATACAGTTAATAGCATCGTGACATTGACATTCACCTCTATCAAAACCATTCTTAATCGCTCACTCAGCGCTCCAATCATTCATTCAAAACACTCACTCAAACCATTCAATAACCCTCAAACCCATTGAAAAATGAAAAGAATCGACAAGTCATTCAAAATAAATCGGATTGAAAAAAATCGCGATTTCAGTGACAAAATTCATATTTTAAGCGTCTGATAGGTTCTTGAAGAAATAGGGAGCTATCTATAGAATTTGTTTGCATATTTTATTAAAGCGAGGTAATCAATATCGCTAATTTTGTTCATCCTGAACAAAATTTGCGATATAGGTTTACATCCCATTAAATTCAGTCAAACTCGCTCCTCACACTCATTCAATTTCATTCCTAAATCATTCCAAAATGATTCACCTTTTCAATTTCAGGATGTTGTTAACTGTATTCTCGCTAACGAGGTTGTGGGAATTATTAATTGTCGATGCTCTGTTGAGACAATTATTAATTCCCACAACCGAGTTAGATATTTTTCATACAAAACACTAAGTGCGTATTATATTTATCTTATAACCTATATTTGCCTTGTTTTCGTCGATGTTTCTAACAGGAATGCAATATCCTAAAAATAACCGCATTATGTCATTGTTCTAAAACTATCCATGTGATATCATAAAAAATATCAAATGGGGTGTTATCACACGGATATTTGCATAGTTATAAGATAGATCGACTTATTGACATTTATGTCAGTATCTCCCTTAATTAATTATTTTGTAGGCCTGAGCTTCGCAGAAGCTTAAAATCTTTTTATCAAGATCTTGTAAAAATCGAATGATAATCGCGTCGAAATTGAGATAACATGAGCCTGTGCGTGACATTTTAATAATTTGACATGGCGTGAGTTACAAGCTTTGAGTAGCATAGACGGTGACTCACTGCAATGGGAAGATTGTCTAACTGTCTGAAAACAATTTGAGACCTTATATATCTTCAAAGCGCCCAGTGAATACTCTGGCCAGACTGTGTGGTTGCATAAACAAGCAAGATACTTTGGTGCAGATGGAACATTATTGTAAATAACACGCAAAAGCTCATATGATGTGTGACCTTAGCTGCTAGCCAGAGTCTTTCTGCAGGTGGGATATTTTTTTAAATTTCAAACACCTGCTCATTTAATGTGTGGCTTATGCTTATAGCCAGGGTCTTTGGTGCAGATGGGATATCTTTTTAAATGTCACACACCTGCTCATATGATGTGTGGCTTATGCTTCTAGCCAGATCATTTGGTGCAGATGAGATATTTTCTTAAATGTCACACACCTGCCCATATGATGTGTGGCTTATGCTTCTAGCCAAGGTCTTTGGTGCAGATTGGATATTGCAGTAAATGTCACGCAAAAGCTCATATGATATGTGGATCTATGCTTTTAGCCAGATACTTTGGTGCAGATTGGATATTGTTGTAAATACATGTAGCTCACAGAAGCTCATGTGTTGTGTGACCTATGCTGATAGCCAGATACTTTGGTTCAGATGGTATATTGTTGTAAATATCTCACAGAAGCTCATATGATGTGTGACCTATGCTGATAGTCTTTGGTGCAGATTGAACATTGTTGGAAATGTCCTCACGCGCTCATATGATGTGTAACTTAATATGCTGCATATTGTATCTCCTTTAAACATGCGACACATCAAGTGCACAGCCTGACTGGTGTCGAACCTTTTCGCTTTCTGACTTTTAACTAAATATAGAATTATCATTCTACATTATTATGTTATCATTTTTTGAAATACGACTTCTTTTTGACATTAATTGGATTCATTCTCTTTTCAAATGTTTATCTTACGGTGTTCCCAGAGTATCCCTTTTCGCGTGACGCGTCACAATTATGTATTTGACCTTTCCTGTTATAATGGACATGTCGAAAGTGTATAAAGTATAAATTCTTGTCCGATTGCGTGAGCTGAGCAGACTAACCAGGATAGTGTTTATTCGCTCTAGCAGTTTTCCCGAAACTAGCATGGTCATTCTACTTTAATATACACTAATTTTCGAAATATTGCATCTCGTTGACCTCTGTTGGATCCGATCTTCAAAATATATATTTATATTGCAGAAGTCCCTGATGGTCCCTTTCTGCAAGACGAGTCACGTGCCTTTTTTCAGAACGATCCCTCGTCGTATGGAAGGCAGTATTTGTTCCAATTAGAGCAATGACATCATTTTCCATTCTTATTCCAGAACCTTTTATGTGCGATCGTATCTGTGTCGATAATGGTGCTCTTACAGCTAAGTTACATAAGAGAGTATTACAAAAACAAATCGTGACGTCATCACCCATGTCTTCACACCCATCCTTGTGAGATCTCGAACAGCCCATCATCAGACCTGAAACAAAATTATCGATATGTATAATACGTACTTAGTGTTTTGTATGAAAAAAAAATATCTTGCGAGGTTGGGGGAATTGAAAATTGTCGAGGCTCTGCCTAGACAATTATCAATTTCCACAACCGAGTTAGAAATTTTTTTTAAAAAACAATACACTAAGCTTGTATTATATTTATCTTATAACCCCCATTTGCCTTGTTTTCGTCAATGTTTCTAACAGTAACGCAAGTTTCTAAAAATAACCACATTATGTCATTGTTCTAAAAATATCCATGTGATATAAAAAAATATCATATGGGATGTTTTCTGTATAGTTATAAGATAAAAATTATTGTCACGTAGAGGAGAATCGAATGTTTTGAACAGTGTAAGATCGACTTACATTCCATTGAGTGAACAACATATATTTAATAGAAATATCAATCGAGCTTACTCGAAAATCAAACGAGTATTTTGTTAATTTAATGCAAAAATGGGACGAAATGTGAAATTGATAGGACAGATTTTCTTAAAGCGCAAGTGTGCTTGCAAAGCGGGGTAAATTCGCTCACAGATTGCACCAGATTTGTCATCCTGATCCCAGGAAAAGGTCTCACAGTCTTGTAAGACATTCGTCTAATCTCTTGTAATTGACAAATAAGACTGTCTAAATTGGCGTCTGCCATGCGCAAGCGAGAGCGTGTTTAAAGTTCATGCACATGAACAGACAACCAAATGCTTAAAAATACCCCCATTCCCACAAAAAAGTGTTACAAAGTGAAATGAAATGAAATGGTTTCTAACATACTCGATTTTTGTGTTGTTTTACCACCAAAGAAACAGGATCCCCTGCATGGTACCTTCATAATGTTACCCTTCCTGCCTTCGTAACATTGTAACCCCTCAGTTCCTAAAAACATAGTGAAACAGTCAATTCCTTTAAAACATTGTGAAACATTGCAAAACATACTTTTGGCAATTTGGAGGGAGTATACGATCTCTAGAGAGAGAGAGAGAGAGAGAGAGAGAGAGAGAGAGAGAGAGAGAGAGAGAGAGAGAGAGAGAGAGAGAGAGAGAGAGAGAGAGAGAGAGAGGAGAGGGGGGAGGGGGAGGGAAAGAAAGAGAGAAAGGGAGAGTGAGAAAGAAAGAGAGAGAGAGAGAAAGAAAGAAAGAGAGAGAGAGAGAGAGAAAGAGTGAGTGAGTGAAAGAATGTGAGTGAAAGAATGTGAGTGAAAGATTGTGAGTGAGGAGTGAGAAAGATAGAAAGAGAGAAACTTGGCTGATCTCACAGAGTGAGAGAATGAAGGAGAGTGAGAGTAGAGAGAGTGAGGAGGGAGAAAGAGAGGGACAGAAAAAGAGAGAGAAAAAGTGAGAGAAAGAGAGAAGAGGAAGAGTAAGGAGGGGGACAGGAGAGAGAGACAGTGGGAGACAGACAAACAGACAGATAAACAGATCGACTGACTAGGAGAGAATGAGAAACAGATAGAGAGACGGACAGAGAGACAGGCAGATTGATGAGTTGGATGAGTTGGAAAGTATTGGAAAAACGAAACATAGTATACCTGTAATGACAAAAATTGCCAAGATGACACTGCTTATTTCAAATAGCTGCTTCATATCTTTCTTCTATACACAAGAAAATGTATCAAATTATGCAGAATTTGTCAAACTAAGCGGAGTACTTCATAAGACAAGTATATCTGGTCGAGTAATTTTGAAATATTTATATCATTCAAACGATAGGATAAGAATTAACCCTTTGCTGTTAAATCCCTGCTTTTTACGTGTCTGTGATTTTATGATTGAGAAAACATTGTGAAAAAAGAAGAAATTGCTTCTTACAAGCAATTTCTACTTTTTCCACACAATTTTCTACCCTACTGAATGGTTATTTTTCAAATTAAATCCACTTTAAATTTTCGTCTGCAAAACCTTTGAATTTGGACAGGTCCAAAATTTTGTAAAACAGGAAAGGGTTAAAAGGTCCTCGAAGCTCTTAAATGTAAGGTGATACATTTCTGCCAAAAGCCAAAATGTACGTGTTCTACTGACCGAAGGTCGGAAGAGCTATTGCGATACCGGTTTTCCCGTCCAGCGTCCGTCCGTCCGCTAAATTTTGCTTGTTAACGCTCTTAAGTCCACAATTCATTTTGATTGTTTCCAAACTTGTCAGGAATGATTGGACCAACACAAGGATCGTTCCTTTCGAAAATGGGTCAGATCCGTCAAGCGTCATGAGAACAGGAACCTAATTACAATTTGATTAGAAAATACTCGTTAACGCTCTAAAGTCAACCGTTTTCATCCGATTGACTCCAAACTTGCCAAGATTGATTGTATCGTCACAATGATTGCTCACACTTAGAAGAATTTTCTGATCGATTGAGCGTCACGAGAAAATGGGCTTATATTTGAATTTTAACTTGTATAATTCATCGTTAACACTTCTTCATATATGCATGGAAGTTAATGAAAATTTCACTTAAAATTCTACATCATTGGACGAAATTAACAATATTGATTACCCCCCTTTAAAAATCTACGTAGTTTCTGTTTATGTGTCTTAACGGACCAATAAGTCTTCATTATAATCGTCGAATGATTATATAAATTTGAATGAAACGTTGATCGTTTTTAACTATTTTTGGACCGTTTTTGAGTAATTGGAATGATTGTTAAGAATGAATGAATGGAGCGCTAAGTGAGCGATATATAATGGGTTTTAAAGAGGTGAATGTCAAAGAGGTGATGTTACTATCTGTATCGGTAGATTAGTTTTGGTAAATTAACTGCCAAACCAGTGAAACAATTGATTGAATGGAGTTTAACGCCGCTTTCAACATTTTTTTCAGTTATATTGCGGCGGCTGGAGCACCTTACGATGGATTCCTGGTATTTCTTTCACCAGTACAACCATCACATCCTTTCATAGCCTCCAGCTACTATCTCACATAGGTCTACGATTATCAACCCATTGGTGAGAGGCAAATAGTCAGAAAGAATGAGTGCCGCCGTCGGGGATCGAACCCGGGACCTCTAGATTGACAGTCCGACGCGCTACCAACTGCGCTATGACGGCGGCGCCAAACCAGTGAAAGAGTGTATTCTGCTTTCGTTCATTTCACCTTTGTCTTACATTATGCTGGGCCCATTATAGAGAACTTGTGCTTCACATTTCGTCTCATATTTTTTAGAGAGAAAGCATTTTACATCATTCGAAGAACCTCGGTTCTAGCAATATAGATATAAAAAGCTCTTAAATTCATCCATTGCTCCAAACATGGAAGATATTTTCTCCGTTGGATTTAAAAATCATTCGCAGATATTATCAACTCCTATCTCCACAGAGGTACGAATCAAGATGTCGCGTTCCAAACACTGTTAATTTAAAAAAATATACAAAAGATGATATCATTTCGCATGGCATGCCATATTTTACAACCTCATTACTGTGTTTTCCTTTATTCGGACTTGATTAAATAATTCAAGCGCTTACAAATTTCAAAAAGAAAGGTGATAATTTTTGCATTTTTGATAGTGGGTGTGGGCGGGATCGGCCTTCACTCATAGTGGAGTCAAATCATTGTCTTCACTACCTAATTGTCCTTTAAATCAATAGTCATGTAGTATAATCTTGATCTACACCATCTAAGTAAACTTTTTAAGGTAGTTTACCCGTAATTGATCCGCAACATTTCGGAAGTAATGATCTTTAACAATGGTAACCGAGGTTTCCTAATGATACTCATTAGGATACCTCGGTCAACATTGTGAAAGATCATGAGTTCCGAGATGTTG